>BQKN01000588.1:128525-150705 GCA_022839385.1 Asparagus kiusianus
AGGCTACCTGTCTACTATATAAAAATAGGTTTTTTATAAACTCGAAACTAAAAAAAATAAAAGAACTGTTTTTTGCCAAAAAAAGATTAAAAACTAGAAAATATCCGTCTATTAGGTAATAGAATCTTTCATATCAAGTTCAGTCAGAACAGATTTTTTTGCTACTCCGAATAGGGTGATCAAAACATTATTATGCCGAATAGAAAGTCAATGTTTGACCGTTGAGGTTATGTAATATGGAGTCTATTATTATATATATAAAAAAACTTTTGTTACGTTTTATGACTCATCTTTAAATTTGCATCGAACTATAAATGCTCCTCTCATATAACACATTTGATTTTCTAGGCCAGAATGGCAAAAAAACAAAAAGATTATAATAAAAAAACTACCCTCTTTCCTTAAAAATAAGAGTTCTTTCCTATTATATTTCAAGGATAAATAATAAATTGATTAAATTTTTTTGAAATTATTGATGAACTCCCAACATTTTCATTAAAGTATCATTTTGCCTATTTTCCCTCTTAAATTGTGTGCATATGCCTAATGTGATTATATTATAACATATGGTCAAACATTTAGTTTAATCAGCAACCACATTGAACATATGCAAATAATTTATGGGGGGAACAAAAGCAAATCAAGAAGTTAGTGTAAAACTAGAAAGTTATACTTTAAAAAGTATGAACCGGTTATTTTGCACAAGAACATATTCAATGGAAACGGTTTATTACATTGAATGTGCGCTGAATGGATGTCAACCATTGGACCGCGCATAATTCTCAAAGTTCAATGATCCAACTGGGAGAACATTTGATAAGTTCTCTATTTTGCGCTATTTCTAATAATAAATTAGACCTATTACTCACCAAGTACACGCACGTGCTTTAATCCCCCTGTTGGACGCTAATTTTCTCCAAGTGGACGGGTGGGTCTCGGTAACGGGGGCATTATGGGAAGAGTCGGAACGCGATCGTGGTTTACTGGATTCAGGGAATCGGATGCTCTTGGAATCTAGTGAATATTCAAAGGCTAGATAAGATAGCGGAGTCTGTTTCCATTGTTATTGGGTTGTTAAGTGACTTAAGCGTGGGCACCGCAAAAAACGGGACGGAGGAAAGTTTTGGGCTCTATTATTGATGGAATCTTTGGTTGAAGTTTGTCCTATCTTTTAAGAAAAAAAACAGGGATGGGTCAATCAGAGATGCTGAACCGGTGAAAGGGTTGGTGATGTAGAGGAGATGGTGTGGGTTTTTTATTGGCCAAAAGTCAGTTCGGTGTAAAATGTGATGAAAATAGACAGATTTCTTTGTTCTGAAAAGTAAAAAGAAGTAAATAAATAAATACAAAGTCGGAAGAGTACGCGTGCTGCATAGTAGAAGTTAGGCTTAGACGCTTAGTCGCATGTTACATACTGGTACGTAATAGTGTAAGTTACCAGTGTAAGCAATAAGGAGGTTATCATGTGATGACATGATTAGGATATCTAAGCAATAGAACTTAAATGTGTTGAGGGAGACGGTTATTGGACCAATAGTCGGGTCTTTGATACTAAGGGGATGTTTGGTTCGTTTCCTTGATATAGGGAAATGCAATTCCATGTAAAGAAATATAAGTTTTGAGTTTTTTAAACTTTTCCAAGAAATAGATTGTTTTGCTTTGGTTCGCACATAAAAAATGGTGAGAAACCAATGTTTTATTTTTTTTGTGTTTGGTTCGCATAAAAAAAAGGAAAACTTTTGTAAACAAAACAGAGAAGGAAAAAAAATCTGACGTGGCAGAGTTTTCATCAATTTCACTCGGTTGGGGAAGGAAATCGGAGAGGGAAAAAAATCTGACCTGACGGCGATTTCAGGAGAGTTTTCTCTCTTCCATCCGAGCGAACCAAAGCGGCACAAAGAAATGGACGGAAACAAAAAACTGACATGGAGGGCTAAAAATCTGACGTGGAGGGGTTTTCTGAGTTTTCCACCCCTTATAATAGCGAACCAAACAGCCCCTCAATGACAAGCATTTGTCATGCCTATAGACCTCTCGAAGTTCAAGCTCTTGTTTTGATGAACATTGACGAATCCGGATCCAAGAATTTTAGTAAGAGAGTAAAATTTTTTATAATTCGATACGATAATATATAATCTTTTTCCAATATTGATTACTATCTAAACATTATTATATAACACGACTTTCAAAATTAAAATTAAAATTAGAATATAGCTAGCGCATACAATAACCTTCATCTTGTCTTCATTTTCTAAATCTATTATATGATTGTAGATAGGATATTTGATTGGATTATTGAGGCATCTAGATTCTTCGTGATGGGGTTATCTTAGATTTTGAATTAGAGTAGGATTTGATCATGATTTGAGATTTGAATTCTATTTTTGAATTTTCAGAGTTTTAGTGGAGATACGGTTGAGCGACCAAATTGAAATACCTTAGGGTTTGATGGACGTATGAGAAATCTCAGAGATTTGATGGATTAATATAAATTGAATATTTGAGGGGCTAACATCTAAACTATCCAAAAATAAATAAAAATAAAAATAAAAATATCTCAAACTTTTCAAAAGACCCATGACTTGTTGTTCGCTCCTTTCCAGTTAGAGGTTTATTGGACGATGGATTTGTATTTTGGATTTATGACATTGTTTAAAATCCATGACATCCTTGGGTGCGTTTGGACGCCAGTGTGAGTTTTTTATGGTGTTTTTCTAAAGAAACACCATGTCTTTGCGTTTTTGTTTCAAAGTGTTTTGAATACATCATTTTAAGTTTCTTGATCAATACTAGTTTGACCATTTTCATGCACACATATTATACTATAATAATATCATATATGAAATATAACATATATGTTATAATATATTTTATATTATATTAATTATATAATAATATATAAACAAATATAACATATATTATAATAATATAATATATTTTTTGTGTATTATATATAATATATATTATATTATATTACATCAATATATATGTCATACTTTAGTTTAATATTATAATATAATAAATTGTTTTATTATAGTTTAACACATTTATTATACTATATTAATTTAATATAAAATATACTACTATGATATGTTGTATTAAATAAAATAGAAGTTATTTATTGTTTAATATTTTATAATTTTAACTATATTTTATAATTTACTATGATATTTAAATTTAATATAATATGGGTTTTATTATATTATATTAATTTAATTAAATATGTCGTAATCTAATATATATTATATTATACTTTATAACTTTTAATATTATTTGGATACAAAATAAATATGGGAAAACTAAACAATATTGTAAAAAATATAGTGTGATGGAAAAGAGTTTATGACTATGTTCGTTATATTTGAAAATCTAAGACAAAACATATTGATCATCAAAATTAATCTCAAATCAATAATCTAGGATTAAAACTATTGTAATAAGATGACAAATATCTTTTTGTATTATTTGGATATGGATCCCGATATTTCACTACAAACCCGTATTCGTAACCGTATCCTATCGATTGGAGATTTGAGTAACCATATATGTATCCTAATGGATACAATTATGAGTATTTTCTCAGATATAGATACACTTTAGCATCCCTAGTGCTTATGTTAAGCCAAATGACAAGCTCAAAAAACTCTTGACATATTCCAAAAATATCTCATTCCGAATATAAAAAACTCTTTACCACTATTTCACGATACAAAACATTATAATAAAATAGGTGTGTGAAAATATAATATGAAATATCTCATGAAACAAAGTATCAAGTAATCTTTGTGCGTGCACACACACGCACACACACGCACACACATATATTGAAAAACTATATGTGAACTTGTATGACATAATTAATCAAGCCTATATACCAAAAGATAGCATCATCTAAATCAATCTTATAAAAGCATATACATAGGCATGTCTAAAGTTTTTTCTAAGAAAACAAAAAAAAGAAAGAGAAATTTTTATTTTATTTTTTATACAAAAATGGAAAAGGAAAAATCTAATAATAAGCATAGAAAGAAAGAAAAAACCAAGACAAATCAAGGAAAAAAATTAAAATTATGTATATACAACAGGTAAGGTGAGCATGTAAAGGTATGGAACTAAGCAAATTATCTAACATCCAGAGAGTAGATAAAAAGTTAGTACACAGTTAAATTTCTCAAGCATCACCAAAGAATATATACATGTCTTGAATAAAAAATGTAACTGTTCATCCGAAAAATAAAAAAACGTAACTGTTCATCCGAACATAGTTCTTAATCCAAAACCAGACATTTAAGATCAAAAAACCCAATTTTAAAAACTTAAATCCCTAAGAATTAATCAAAGGTGGCTCCGATACCACTTGTTAGATTTTAAATTAAAACTTGAGATCTAAAACTTAAAGCCATGATTAAATCGAAGAGATTAACAAGAATCAAAACGAGCAGAAGCTTATACCTGAATCCATAGATGAAACTTGAGATGTGTTTTGGATCTTCTAACCTTAGGGTTTCTCTAGCCAAATTTCTCTCTAGATGGGGGTGAAGAGAATTAGAGAATGTAACCCTAGATTAGGGACCATAACCCCGTATTTATAGATGTTGTACATTTGCAATTTGGCCCCTCATCAAATCACAATTACAACCTGGTATCTACACATATAACCCCATGACTTATTTACCAAATTAATTGATCACTTTAGTGGGTTATCCTGAAAGATAGCAATACACATTGATAATTATATGTGCCCACAAATAGATTTATTAGATTAAATCCAACAGAATTCACATCTGGCATGAAGGTCCAGTCATTTAACTCCCCAAATTATTTCTTAGCGTTTCATTCATCAGTAATATATATAGGTGTTATTCTCCACTCGATTGAGATGTCATGGATATATATTAATTTTTTTACTCTCAGTATAGGACGTAATTCATTTCTTCCCACTTATTTTAAAGATAAAAGGGTAAATTAACATCATGGCATTCTTATATCACATCTCAACCTCACACATTGCAACAAAGAAAGCGTTAAGACAAAAGAAAGTCTGGCAAGTTTGAGATTCAAAACAAAATCCCTCCAGTTCTCAAATAGCATTTAATAAAAGGTCTTACATTAATATTTCTGCTCAAAATTGTTTCACATATAGAACAGAACCAAAACCCCATCAAAATTCAATCAAAGGATCAATTTACTAAAATATACGTTCTCTTCAAATGATAACAGCGGCCAAACAGTGAATTACCTCTATTTTATCCTATTCAATATGTGTAACTTGTATGAAGATGCATTCTATATTTTGAACAAAGACAGCAATATCACTAAGACAACCACGTATTCAAGCTTGGGAAGCTGAAGTCCTGAAACGCTGTTGTCGAAGGCTGAAGGGCCTGAAGGTCCAAAAGATGGATTTGGTATTATGCTACCACTGCCGCCGCCGCCGCCGCCACTGCTTGAATTTGTGTTCGGTAAACCGCCACCGCCAGTAGAGTTTGTGCCTGTCTCCGAGCTTCAAACAGAAATCACGAGTTCTTTTTTGTAAATGAGCTACCGTAAAATTTTGGGTAAACTTCACAAAACTACTGTGAACTTTAGGGAGTTTTAAACAAAACTACCGTATTAATCTTTTACAGGTTGATACATGACGTCCCTGAACTTTTTTTCACCCCAAGAGTTCAAGGGGGTTATGCGCAAAACCCCAGAGTTCAGGAGGGTTATGCACAAAAACCCCCAAAGTTTAGGTGTTTTGTGAAATTAGCCCTTTTTGTTGGATCATACTAATTTTTATGTATTATATATCCTTATGAAAGTTGCAAATTATCCACAACATTCATAAGGATAACGTGTAAAATATACAATATATAAGGACATAATTATTCAAAACACGTCACACGTGATGCATATGACAACTTACCCTATAGTTTATGATAAGCATGATTGTTTAGGGGGGGAAATTAGGTCTTTCTTCGATGATGCACGTGTATTACAATGTTGTCGATAGTTATAAGGCTGATATTAGAAAACTTCCCTTAATTTTGGACTACTATCAAATAACCCCAGTAACTTTCAAAATAGCAGAAACCTCCTTTAACTTAATATTTTATCAGAAAAACTCCTAAGAGTGTAAACCACAAATTCGACCAGTGAAAATACCCCCTTGCATAAGTTTTCCCATCCTTGTGAAAATTGTGGTTTAACATTGTTCGGTGGGTTTTCTAATAAAATCTTGAAGTTAAGAGAGGTTTTCCGATATTTTGAAAGTTAAGGGTTTTTTAGTTTGAAAGTTATGATGGGTTATCTAATAATAGTCCAAAGCCAAGGGGTTTTCTTATATTTAGCTTACTTGTAAATATTGATGGCTTAATTTTAGAAAAGTTGGAAGGTTTCATATTATTTTTAGATGAAAATTATAGAGGAAAAGAGAATAATCAAATAGTAAAGAAGATGAAAAGTCACATATCTAATTATTTATTAAGCGTAACAATTTTACAACTAATGGCAGGTTTTTTTGGTGTGAAGAACCTTGGCTAAATACAGGCAAGTAAATCCCAGCATGGCACGCCCCTTTCGTAGTCCAAACCTAGGTGAATACACAATATTGCAATGCCTAATAATTAAAAATTAAGGATAGACAATACTATAGACTAGAACTGACCCTTGGCTTTTTGAGCCAAGGCCGCAAGCCCTAATCACCAGTACCCAAAGGGGTTTACCACTACGCCAACTGGGGATAGGCATCCCAGAAAATCATGTATCATGGCTACTTTATTAGTATACAATAATTAAGTAATATATTCGTGGTAGTTTTTTCTACTTAAGAAATTTTAAGGGAGTTTTGTGCAAAACACCGCGAAGATCACGCTAGGTTTGTGAAACTAATCCGCACAACTTTATATAAACTTAAGAATGAAGGTACATGATGTTTTTGAGGACTTACCTCCCAGTGAAAATGCAAGCGCCATTGCCTGTAAGCAAAAAAACAATTGTCGGTGTTCAGAGAAGGAATAAAGCATGTAAACTGAAAAATATCAAGTAACATGTTCCTCGTTTTCATAGTTATTATAGTTCAAGGAGGCTCTATGGAAGGCTGAACAAATTATAAATGCTAAATTGCTTTTGGTAAATACTATTATCTTGAAAGTTATTTATAACTTAAAGAAAGCTGAAAAAGAAAATTTCTCTTCAACTTCCTATAGCTACTTTTTTATATTCATCTTCCCTAAGAAGAATGTAATGCTTTCAGAAGAAATTTTGCATTGTAGAGAATAGAGAAAACCCTAATTGTTTTATTGAGAATAACAAGAGAGATATATATAGCCATACAAATAGGGTTAATGTTAACGGGTAACATCCCATTAACCCAATACCCAATATTTAACTTAACACTCCCCCTCAAGCTGGAGCATAGATGTCTACCATGCCCAGCTTGTCACATATAGTAGAGAACACCTTTGAAGAAGTAGCCTTGGTAAGAATATCAGCAAGTTGTTGTGAGGACGGAGTGAATATGAGAGATACTATCTTCTTCTCCCAAGCATCTCTGACAAAATTGCAGTTAACTTCAATATGTTTTGTCCTCTCATGAAACACAGGATTCTGTGCAATATAAATGGCAGACTGGTTGTCACAATGCATTGGCATGGGTCCAGGCCGAACAAAACCAAGCTCTGTCATAAACTTTCTTAGCCACACCATCTCACAAGCAGTGTGAGCCATTGCTCTATATTCGGCCTCTGCACTAGATCGTGATACTACATCTTGTTTCTTGCTTCTCCAAGTCACAAGATTACCTCCAACAAAGGTACAAAATCCTGAGGTTGACTTTCGGTCTCCCATATCTCCTGCGTAGCCAGCATCAGAGAAAGCCGAAATGTGAGTATGCCCATGCTTCTTATATAACAATCCTTTGCCAGGGTAACTCTTGACATATGCCAAAATCTTCAGAGCTGCTATCCAATGAACCTCTCTGGGTTTGTGCATAAACCTGCTCAATACACCTACTGCAAAAGTAATATCAGGTCTGGTAACCGTCAAATATATTAGCTTCCCAATTAGTCTCCTATATCGTCCAGCATCATCTAGGAGAGAGGTATCATCACGCCACAAATCAACATTTACCTCCATTGGAGTGCTTGCAGGTTTGCATTCCAAGAGACCTGCTTCTTCTAGTAAATCTAGCACATACTTCCTTTGGGACAACAACAGGCCATGTTTTTGATATGCAACTTCAATCCTAAGAAAATACTTTGGCTTTCCCATGTCCTTAGTGATAAAATGACGGTTTAGATACTCCTTAGTCTCAGTTAAGGCAATAAAGTCACTCACAGTCAGCAGAATATCAACATATATGGCTAAAATAACCAAATCAGTTGTTGTACGTCGAAGAAAGACAGAGTGATCAGACTGACAACGTTGGAAACCAACATTAGAAATAACCTTGCTGAACTTATCAAACCAAGCTCGAGGACTCTGCTTTAACCCATAGATGGCCTTTCTCAGCCTACAGATAATATTCTCCCCCTGAGCAACATACCCAGGAGGTTGCTCCATATAAACCTCCTCGTCCAAATCACCATAAAGGAAAGCATTCTTCACATCTAGTTGGTGCATCGCCCAATCCATATTAACAGCCAGAGAGAAAAGAATTCTGATGGAGTTGAGACGAGCAACGGGAGAAAAGGTTTCAAAATAGTCGACGCCATATGTCTGGGTATAGCCTTTCGCAACCAGGCGAGCTTTATAACGGTCAACAGACCCATTGAGGCTATATTTTAGAGTATACACCCATCTGTAACCAACCACAGTCGCTCTAGTAGGAAGAGAAACCAAGTCCCAAGTCCCTCTAGAAAGTAGTGCATTTATTTCCTCATCCATGGCCTGCTTCCAAGCTGGTACTAACATAGCTTCCTCATATGACCTAGGTATAGATACAGTGGACAAGGACAAGGCAAACTGACAAAAAGATGGGTTGAGACGGTCATAAGAGACAAAAAGAGATATAGGATATTTTGGGCAAGACCGTTTACCTTTTCGAAGAGCAATAGGGATATCCAAGTCAGAAGGAATAGAGGTCTCAACATGAGATGGACCGACAGCTGGAGATGAAGGTTCAGCGGTAGCAGATTCAGGGGCATGTACTTTTGGACGGCGAGAGTATGTCAGTAGATGCTTCGGTGCAGGAGCAACAGGAATAAGTAATGGAATAGTAGTAGGAACAGAAGAAGGTAGTGGTACCTGTGGACAGCCAATAGTAGTGGAACCAGACGAAAAATATGGGACATACTCAAAAAAGGTAACATCAGCAGACACAAAATATTTCCTGGTGGACGGATGATAACACCTATATCCTTTTTGAGTACGAGAGTATCCAACAAAAACACATTTGATGGATCTAGATGACAACTTATCCAAACCAGCAGTTAAATCCTGAACAAAACACGTAGAACCAAAGACACGGGGAATCACAGATAATTGTTTTTTAGCAGGATAAAGACAATTGAATGGTATTAAACCATCAAGGACAGAGGAAGGCATGCGATTAATCAAATAATTTACAGTGAGAATAGCATCAGACCATAAATACTTTGGAATATTCATATGTATCATCAGTGTTCTAGCAACATCTAGAATATGCCTATGCTTCCTCTCAGCAACTCCATTTTGTTGTGAAGTGTGAGAGCAAGAAGTCTAATGAATAATGCCATTAAGAGCACAAAATTTTGAAACATCACTTTTCATATATTTCAAAGCATTATCAGTACGAAGAATATGAACAGAAGTAGAGAACTGAATTTTTATTTCATTATAAAAGAGTTCAATAACGTGTGAGACCTCTAACCTCTCTTTTAACAGATAAAGCCACGCTATGCGAGAGAAATCATCAACAAAGATAATAAAATATCGAAAGCCTTGCACAGAGAGAAAACGATAAGGACCCCAGACATCGGAATGAACCAACTCAAAAGCAAAACTACTACGTTTATCGACTCGACTCTGAAAAGTAGCACGATGGTGCTTACCCAGTTCACACGACTCACAACCTAAAGAGGAAATAGATGGCTGAACAGAAACTACCGATCTAAGTTTTTGTAGTGAAGGATGACCCAGACGCCAGTGCCACAATAAAGTGGAGTCAGACTGTGATGCAACAAGGCCAGCTTCTGACACACTATCGTCCAAATAGTACATACCTCCTCTCTCATGCCCCGAACCAATCTTCACCCCAGTTGCTAGGTCCTGAAAAACATAATAAGATAGAAAGAAGGTGACTTTACAATTATTTTGTTTTGTAAACTTGCTAATGGATAATAGGCTAACAGGAAATTTGGGAACATATAACACATCAGTTAGTTTTAAAGAGGAAGTAGCATGAACTACTCCATCACCACGAACTGGAGAAAGAGTACCATCAGCAATACGGATAGAAGGAAACTTATCAGAAAGATGTAAAGATACAAAGTGATCCTTTATACTTGTCATATGAGATGAGGCTCCAGAATCTAGTACCCAGGGTTTGTGAGAAGAAGCTATGTAAGCATCCATACCTGAAGAGGATGCATGAGTAGCAGAATGAATATTCTGAGAGAGTTCTAGCTGGCGCAACCTCTCATAATCTGCCTGAGAAATCTGAACAGTAGGAGCAGTAACAGCTGGACCACCAGAAGTAGTAGCAGAAATAGATGAGTTAGTCGACTCTGTATCAGCTACCTGGGCCCACTGAGGACGACCAAACTTCTCCCAGCACTTCTCAGAAATATGATTGGTTCTCCCATAATGACCACACTGTCGTGAGCCCTTATCAGATTCACCTTGCCTCCCACCAAAGGAACCACGTTCTCCCCCTGAATCACGACCACGACCACGACCACGACCGCGGTCTTTGCCTCGATTAGAGAACATGGCAGACTGATCCATCGTAGGTGGAGATGGTGTAGTAGTATCAGAAGTAATACCAATAGAGACCTGTATGACTCTGGAGAATGTAGCAGTCAGTGAGGGAATTGTATCTCCACCCAATATCTGTCCTCTCACCTGGGACTATAAATTAGGGTTCAACCCAAAAAGAAATTTGGATACTGCCAGATCACGACGATACCCTAATAGCGTCGCTGCATCAGCTACTGCAGGCTGATGCATCTCTAGTTCGTTTATCAGTCCCTTCAATTCACCAAAGAATTCCGGAACTGACTTATCTCCCTGTTTGAGCGCAAACAGTTGTTCATAAATTTCAAATACACGAGAAACATTCTTCTCGTTCCCGTACATAACCTTTAGGCTGTCCCACATCTCCTTCGCAGTGGTTAAAAACATAACGCTGCTACTGATCTGTGCTTCCATACTGTTGAGAAGCCAAGTCATAACACAATAATCACATGAGAGCCATGAATTGTAGGTGGGATCTGAGGTTGGTGGTGGAGATGCAAGAAGATGTGGTAGTTTGCTCTGAGCGCCAATGAAGATGTGAAAAGCTTGTGCCCAGAGCAGATAGTTTGCACCATTCAATTTAATAGTAGTCCCCAAGACTACCTTGGGCGCAGAGGTCTCACCAGCAACAATAGAAGGAGTAGTAGAGAAGGAGATGTCCGACATCGGAGTAGTAGTCATTTTTTATTTTTGAGCAACAATAGGAGACAAATAGTAGTCAAATAGGCAGATTAGTAGTAGAGATCAGTTTTCGAAACATAAACTAAGAGCAGATCAGGAGCAAGATTAGAGGCAGAGTAGTAGATAGTCATGCCCTCACGCTGCGTAGGCGAGATCACCTAAGGGAGAGAGCCCTGGCTTTTGTTTGCACAAAGGCTCAATTTCTATATTCTTGTTTCTCGAAGGAAACAAGAATAAAAGTGAAATATCTTAACAACGTGAGAGACACTCTTCCTCTCATCAGTTCTATGACTGAAATGTCGAGGCTTCCTCTCATCAGTTCTATGACTGAAATGTTGAGGGATACAATCGTCCTCTCATCAGTTCGAAGACTGAGATGTCGAGGGAATAGGCAACACGATGTAGGGGGCACTGTAGCACGGCACTGTAGCGACGGTGGTACTATAACAGCGGGCGGCGGTACTGTAGCGGCAGCGGCGGTGCTGTAGCGGCGGCGGTACTGTAGCGGCGGCGGCGGTACTGTAGCAGCGGGCGGCGGCTAGGGTTTTTGAATGAAGATTTGTGACGGCTAGGGTTTCATGCTCTGATACCATGTAGAGAATAGAGAAAACCCTAATTGTTTTATTGAGAATAACAAGAGAGATATATATAGCCATACAAATAGGGTTAAGGTTAACGGGTAACATCCCATTAACCCAATACCCAATATTTAACTTAACATGCATATGGTTGAAAAGTCTCAACTTCCTTCCCCCCCCAGTCAAAACTTCCCCCATGTGTAACTCTTCAATAACTACAGATTTCTGTGTAGTCACTTCCCCATGATCTCCAAAGTGTGTAGCTTAATGTTTTAGCAAAACAAAACTCAAAGCTGAAATCAATTAGTAAGAAAAATCGAAACAGAGAACTTACTAGGATCGTTAGTACTAAGCATAGCAGTGTTATTGAAGTCGCAAGTCCCTCCAGTTGCTTGTGCCCTCTGGTAATAATCATTATAAGCATAAGAAGCCAGCGCTGCCAAATTAGTAGAATAACAAGGCTCTCCGGGTTGGATTGCACTGCAATTCGCCCCGCCAGGCCCGCAAGCCCAATTCAAACCCGCTTGCAGAGCACCCGCGTCTGCATTCTGAACAGCCACACAGAAACTCCCAGTTCCCGCTAGAGAAACACTATGAAAATTATCAAAAGAATACATCATCCTTCCAGATCCAAGTTCATATCGAAGCTCCTCATTGAAGTTGGAAATATTGGTCCCAATGCCAACCCCAATGTGTGCATCTATAACATTTACAAAGAAATATAACCAGTTGAGTTAAAAGAAGGCAAGGTGAGGGAGAATACACAATAAGTTAATTATATTATAATCCCCAGAAAACTAAATTTAAAAGGAACTGGGAACAACAAAAAGCAGTATTCTAGTCAAGATTTTGTAGTTTCTATAAATCCTTTTTTGTTGAATTATAGAAACTGAAAAAGCAGTATAAACATAAATATACGGCGGTTCAATCGCCTGTTATCAATTACTTCTTTTAACTAAAGGCGAATAATAAAAAAGCTCTAATAAACAGTAACACATACTTGGACCAATCAGATTTTTTAAAACAATTCCAACTCATCTCAGTACTCTTTCTCCAAACTTCCCACTTTTCACAACCCACATTCTCCTTAAAAAAAACTTCCTACGTTTCGCAACCCATGTTCTCCTTGAAAAAGTTATTTGAAGAATTACAGAAAATCAGAAAAATCAGGCAGAGAGTTGGGCGGTCGACCGGCGCGGTCGACCGCAAACGTGCACAAATCCTACTGGGAATCGGAGTGCGTGGCGGTCGACCGGTGCGGTCGACCGGAGCTGGTGGCGGGCGACCGGTGCGGGCGACCGCGGATGACTGTAATCGATTTATCTCTCGGGTTTGGCGTTTCGGTCGACCGGCGCAGTCGACCGCGAGACCTGCGCGGTCGACCGACGGTGATTTGGGCTGGGCTTTAGGTTTTTTGACCCGTTTCGTTTTGTAATCTATATATACCCTAAACCTGATTTGTTAGGGTATCAAAAGGACGATTTTGAGCAGCCTCTAAGAGAAATTTGTTGCATCCAATTATGGGAGAGCTTTGAGAGATCAAGTGTTTTGTTTTAGGGTTTGGTCTGAGAGATTTGTAACCCTATTTGTATTCCATTGATTTCTAGTAGTAAAATTTCCCCCCTCCTTGCCCCGTGGACGTAGGCAACTTGCCGAACCACGTAAATTGTTTGTTCTTGCTGTGGTTGTGGTTTGCATATTGTTTGTGGTTTAGTTCGAATTATTGTTTGTGTTGCCCTAGAAGCTTCCGACGCGCACAACAATTGGTATCAGAGCTAGATCGACAACATGGGAGATGCAAGCACGTCGGGTTCGTCTCTAACAAAGGCGATACAGAGTCTGAGCATCAATAACACAAAGATTGATGTTCCGAAGTTCGATGGCAAGATCAATTTTGGATTGTGGAGGTGTCAGGTGATGGATGCCTTGGATGCACAGAATTTGGAGGAGACTCTTGAGTTAAAAGAGAAACCCGCTGAGTTGGAGGATAAGGTTTGGAGAAAGATGAACAGTAGAGCTTGTGGTGTTATTAGGTCATGCTTGATGTCAGATCTTATTTATGATGTCATGAACGAGACGTCGACGAAGAAGATGTGGGAAACACTCAATGAGAAATATCTAACGAAGAGCATTGAGAATCGGCTTCACTTGAAAAAGAGATTTTACCAGTTTAAGATGAAGAGAGGGGTTTCCATTAGGGAGCATGTCAACAACTTCACTAAGCTACTTTCAGATATGGCCAATGTGGATATTATAGTTGAGGATGAAGACAAGGCGATGCTACTTCTGTGTTCGTTGTCCGAAGATGATTATGGTACGTTCGTTCTCACTATGATCAATGGAAGAACTACAGTTAGCTACAAGGAGGTGACCTCGGTTTTGGTGAACTATGAGTTGAGGAAGAGTGATGGCGAACCCTCTGAGAAGGCATCGGGAGATGCGTTAGCAGTTCGAGGTCGAGATCCAAACCGTCGTCAATTCAACCGCTCAAAGTCAAAGAATAGGAGTGCCTATAAGAGTGTTGGTAGAAATCAATGTCGGTATTGTAAAGAAGAAGGACATTGGAAGATTGACTGCCCAAAGTGAAAAGAAAAAGCCGGGAAGAATAAGGGGAAAGCTGCACAAGCTTCAGAAGTGAATGTTGCAAAAGCTATTGGTGAGCATTCAGATTCAGATTCTTCAGGCTATTCATGCTCTGCTTTACCGTCGGTTTGCTATGCGGATTCCACGGAGTGGATGATGGATTCGGGAGCTACATATCACATCTGCCCTAAGAGGGAGTGGTTCTCTAGCTTTGAGGAGCTGGAAAGAGGGGATGTCGTGCTTATGGGTAATGACCACGTATGTCCTATTGGTGGTATTGGTTCAGTCCGGATTAGGATGCATGACGGTGTAGTGAGGGAATTGAAGGAAGTGAGGTTCGTGCCGTAGTTGACGAAGAACATCATTTCTCTTGGGACTTTGGAGGCAGCAGGATATCGAATGATCTTAGAGGATGCCACAGTGAAGGTCACAGAGGGGTTCTATGGTGGTGATGCGAGGTGTCAGGGAAAACAACCTATACTACTTGAAGGGCAAAACAGTTACAGGGGGTCTGGCAGCTTCTATCACTACAGAGGAGGACACTATCACTTTATGACACATGAGACTTGGACACACAGGAGATAAGTCCCTACAGTTATTGGCGAAACATGGACTATTGAAAGGTGCTAAGACCTGCAAGATGGAGCTGTGTGAGCATTGTGTACTTGGGAAGAAGACTAGAGTGAAGTTTGGCACCGCTGTTCATAACACCCGAGGTACATTGGATTATATTCACACAGATGTTTGGGGTCCTTCCAAGAATACATCTCTTGGGGGGCCAACTATTTTGTCACTTTCATTGATGACTATTCCAGGAGGAACTGGGTATACCCAATGAAGCATAAACATCAGGTCCTGGATATTTTTGTGGAGTGGAAGAAGAAAGTTGAGCTGCAGACAGGTAGAAAGGTGAAGACTCTACGTTCAGATAACGGCGGAGAGTACAAGAGTGATCCGTTTCTACAGTTTTGCCGGGATCACGACATCAAAAGACACTTCACAGTTTGAGAGACACCGTAACAGAACGGGGTGGCTGAGAGATTGAACCGTACTTTGCTGGAGAAGGTGCGGTGTATGATGACGTAGAGTGGATTGCCTAGATCCTTTTGGGCCGAGGCGTTGGTTTATGCGAGCCATCTCGTGAACAGGTTGCCGTGCACCGCGATAGACGGGAAGACTCCTTTGGAGCGTTGGTTTGGTTCGGTGGCTAGTGACTATGAGTCGCTTCGGATATTCGGGTGTCTAGCTTATTATCATGTCAGTGATGGTAAATTAAATCCAAGAGCGAGGAAAGCAGTCTTTGTGGGATTTAGAGATGGAGTCAAAGGCTTCAAGTTATGGGATCCACAGGACAAAAAGATAGTTATTAGCAGAGATGTCACATTTGACGAGGCGTACATGATGAGGCCTCGAGCCCCTCAGCAGGTGGAGGGAGACCAGACAGGAGAGATATCGTAGCAGGTGGAGGATGATGTGACTCCACCCACTCCAGAGAGTACTGTATCCATTGAGGCTCCTACAGAGGTGACACTGGGAGGAGATGAGTTAATAGTTGGGCATACCGAGGGTACAGTGGATCATGGGACTCAGGAACAAGGTCATGTTCAGAGGACCATTGCAGCAGATAGACCGAGGAGAGAGATTCGTCGGCCAGCTAGGTATAATGATGTCATGGTCGCATATGCATCATCAGTGGAGGTCGTTGATGATATGGTTCCAGCCACATTCAGGGAGTCAGAGTCTAGCCCCAATTCGATCAGGTGGAGGGAAGCTATGGAGGAGGAGATGAAGTCTCTTCAGAAGAACGACACTTGGGCACTTGCACATCTACCCAAGGGTAAGAAAGCTATTGGTTGCAAGTGGGTATATGCGAAGAAGGAGGGATCTTCTATTGGGGACATTCGGTTCAAAGCCAGATTGGTTACTAAGGGATATGCACAGCTTGAGGGCATTGATTACAACGAGGTATTTTCACCCGTTGTGAAGCATTCGTCGATTCGGATTTTATTGGCGTTGGTGGCACAGTTGGATTTGGATTTGGTCCAGATGGATGTGAAGACAGCCTTTCTACACGGTGATTTAGATGAGGAGATCTACATGACACAACCCCAGGGTTTCAAAGCTGCAGGAAAGGAAAATTTGGTTTGTAAGCTGAAGAAGTCTCTTTATGGTTTGAAGCAGTCACCAAGACAGTGGCATAAGAGATTCGACGGCTTTATGACTGGCCGAGGGTACACGAGGAGCCCATATGACCCATGTGTTTATATGCACAAGCTACAGGATGGTGAGCACATATATTTGCTTTTATATGTTGACGATATGCTTATTGCTTCCAGGAATTCTTCGGCTATTCGAAAGCTGAAAGAGGAGTTATCATCCGAGTTTGAGATGAAGGATCTTGGAGAGGCAAAGAAGATATTGGGTATGGAGATCGAGAGAGACAGGGTGAGAGGGAGTTTGAAGCTTACTCAAAAGAGCTACTTGCAAAAGATGTTGAAGAAATTCAGCTTTGATGGAAATGTAAAAGCAGTTAGCACACCGTTGGCTCCCCACTTCAAGCTTTCAGCGTTGATGTCACCTGTTTCAGTTGAGGACAGAGATTATATGTCGAAGGTCCCATATGCCAGTGCAGTAGGTAGTTTGATGTATGCGATGGTGTGTATGACGCCAGATTTATCACAGGCCGTGAGCATGGTATCGAGATACATGCACGACCCCGGGAAGGGTCATTGGGAGGTCGTGAAGTGGATTCTACGGTATGTTCGAGGCACCGTGGATGTTGGTTTAGTATTTCAGAAGGATGAGAAGGATGGGCAGGATTGTATTGGATATGTGGATTCAGATTATGCTGGAGATCTTGACAAACGCCGGTCTACGTCAGGTTATGCTTTTACGTTGGCAGGTGCACTTGTATGTTGGCGTTGCACGCTTCAGTCCACAGTGGCTCTCTCTACTACAGAGGCAGAGTATATGGCAGTCACTGAAGCTATTAAGGAAGCTTTATGGTTGCGTGGATTATTGGAGGACTTGGGGATCGCTCAGGAGACTATTCGGGTATATTGTGATAGCATGTCGGCTATCTATTTGGCGAAGAACCAGGTTTATCATGCGTGCACGAAGCACATCGACGTCAGGTTCCACTTTGTACGGGACGTCTTAGATGATGGAGATGTCATATTGGAGAAGGTCCACACAAATGACAATCCTGCAGATATGTTGACCAAAGTTATTTCAGGTGTGAAATTTGGTCATTGTTTGAAGCTTTTGAACATCCTTCAGTGCTGAGGCCTTTGGAGGCCATTTGGGTGAACTACGTTCGGCTTGATTCCTTGGGCAAGAGGATACATAGGCAGTCTTTCAGATGCAGCCGGTTTGATCAGTTAATTCAGATGGGGAAAGATCATGTTTCAGCTCTAGATTGGTTCCCTGACTTGTTGAGGGACTATTGGATGATTCGGTGTCGGCTCAGTTTTGGTGGAAACATTCGCCGAGGTGGAGAATTGAAGAATTACAGAAAATCAGAAAAATCAGGCAGAGAGTTGGGCGGTCGACCGGCGCGGTCGACCGTAAACGTGCACAAATCCTACTGGGAATCGGAGTGCGTGGCGGTCGACCGGTGCGGTCGACCGGAGCTGGTGGCGGTCGACCGGTGCGGTCGACCGCGGATGATTGTAATCGATTTATCTCTCGGGTTTGGCGTTTTGGTCGATCTACGCAGTCGACCGCGAGACCTGCGCGGTCGACCGCCGCGGTCGACCGACGGTGATTTGGGCTGGGCTTCAGGTTTTTTGACCCGTTTCGTTTTGTAATCTATATATACCCTAAACCTGATTTGTTAGGGTATCAAAAGGACGATTTTGAGCAGCCTCTAAGAGAGATTTGTTGCATCCAATTGTGGGAGAGCTTTGAGAGATCAAGTGCTTTGTTTTAGGGTTTGGTCTGAGAGATTTGTAACCCTATTTGTATTCCCTTGATTTCTAGTAGTAAAATCTCTCCCCTCCTTGCCCCGTGGACGTAGGCAACTTGCCGAACCACGTAAATTGTTTGTTCTTGCTGTGGTTGTGGTTTGCATATTGTTTGTGGTTTAGTTCGAATTATTGTTTGTGTTGCCCTAGAAGCTTCCGCCGCGCACAACATTATTGTCGTCATTCAAGGCAACCACTGACCGTATACTTTTTTCACATTCTCCACGATTCTCTCTCTTTCTCTCTCAATATTTCTTCAGATAAAGATTCAGAAAATCATAAAAAAATCAAAAATTGAGAGCGATGAAAGCGAAGATAGGGGACAGTAACATTCTGTGATAGTTTTCTTCAAATTGAAATAACTAAAGTAACTAAAGGAAGCCGTAATTTGGCGACCTCTCATTCTCCGGAGGCGAAGAAGAAATTTGAAGTCGGGAAATTGCAGCAGGACGCGCCTCAAAAATCCCTACAACGCTCAACTTCTCTCTCTCTCTCTACAACGCTAAAATGTGAGAATTTTCCCCAGTACTTTCTAGGGTTTTATTATTGGCTACAGTTTTTTTGTTTATAACCAATTTTCTAAGATTTATTCTTGACTCACTTGCTTGGATTTGCAGTTAAGAAGATCAATTTGAGAATCTTCATGGAGATTTATCTCTCTTGGTTTTTAGTCTAGAACGACTTTATGCTCACCTTTAAATCTTGAGGTATTTTTTTTATCAAATTGGAGGTTCGATCAACAAATTTTGATTTTTATACTTTACTCAGCAAAATTTGATTGCTTATTAAGGTAGTATGTTCTTTTAGGAGCAAGGGAAAACCACATTATAGCTTTAAGTTGATCCCTTTTAGTGTTGAAAAACTGTAAATAACTTGAGAGCTTGATTTGAATGATTGCTATTTTTTTATGATTGGAATTATTTGCTATTTGTACAAATTATCTTTTTTCCCGCTTTTTCTAATTTCAAGTTTTAAAGATTTTAATTATTTCAATTGATCGACTTATGTTGTGTGTTTAGTTATCCTTTATGTTGTGTATCAACTTCTTTTACAGTTAAAGTAGTAAATATTGTCTTTTTTTTAAGTTTTGGTGTAAGCTTTAGAGAAATGTTAGTCAAAATAGTTTCATTGTAGACTATGTTAACACTCTTGAACTAAAGTTGTTAATTATTACACATTTTTGAAGTCATTATATTTGTCTCCATAGCCTTTTTTCAATAATCATTGGATCATTTCAAATGCTCACTTTTATGTATGCCGGTAACTTCTCTTGGATTTATTGATTATTATTTTCAACTAGTCATTCTTCAATTGTCATACTTGAATTCGTTGTACCAAGTGAAACTGAACGTTGTCCCCAAGTCTCAAATTGCTGATCTATATAGAATAAAGGATTCTAAGCACCATCAAAATAGGATGATTTCACAATTTAATCATTGTGTTAGATTTCTTTAAATTTTTTTAGACTATGGTTTTGTTGAGGGGAAATGAACCTAATGTTAAATGTTTCTTCCCAAGTGGTTCTTACAGGTTGATGTTATCCCATCACAATTCATTATATTTACTAATTGTTACAGTTTATATATTCAGTTACTAAGTAGCAATTTGAGCTAGTGATTGAGAGATAACTATTGGAATTGTATTAAGTCTTCTTCTGAAATCGTAATAATATTAGTAGTGCTTCTAGCTTTGTAGGAACTATGGAATACTACTTCTCACTTAAATGCTGCCACTACAACTCAAAATTTATGGTATAAATTAGTATAATTGTGAAGACTGTAATGTGAATTATATTTTGTCATTCTTTCTCTTATTTACTATAAGAATTGTATAACTATTCTCTATAAGAATTTTCAAAGTATGTCTTTTATAGGCACCAGTCTTTTATTTTTGCGATTTGTTGATTGACATTCACAAATTGCTCACAATTCTCTATCTCAAGATTTCCTCTTTAGAAAGAAGAAAATTGCAAGTACTTTCTCTGATTTCATTTTGTGAGGGTATTCTGCATAAAAAGTTTTTTTTAGTTAGTTTCTAGAGGAATTGATTGATATATAAATGATGGTGATGAATTTGATCTAAATTATATTTTTTGGCGCCTCAGATTGTTGGTTTTTGGATTATTTCGTTACTTCTTTTAGCATGGTGAAGATGCTAATTTCTACTTATAATGATTAAATTTGATTTAGTTAATCTTAATAGTGCCTAATTCTGATCATATCCCTAACCCTTATGTTTAAATTTTAGTTAGGTAATCTTTTTTGCTTTTTTAATGAAGATTTGGTTGCTAAGTTTTAATGGGTTTTGTTTGTTCGTGGGTTAGGGATTGGAGATTGATTACGTCAGAGATGATGATGGATGGATCGAAACGGAGGGTCAACTCGGTTCATCACAATTATGGAACGGTAACTTTATTTCACTTTTCAAATTTAAATTTTAGATAAATATTTTCACACATTTATGCACTGAAAAAATTGACCTTTATTGTGCTATTTCTGTTTCAGTTTTGAGTAGTTATTTGATCTTTAGAAATTTGGTTAATGAAGTAGTTATTTAATCAAACTTAATTGAATATCTGGACGAATAATAACCAAATTGTTTATTAATTATTAGGTTCACTTCCATCACTATACTTCATATCTAAAGCATTCCACCACTATACTTCATATCTAAAATAGAATACTTTATTTTGGTAACATATTCAATATTTGTAAAAAATCTTTTAGGATTCGTGCTTTGCACGGGTCTAAATACTAGTTTTCTTATAAAGCAGACAAGTCGTAGTTTGAGCACCTGATTTATAGGAGAACATAAGGATGAGCAGAAGAAGTAAGCATGTTTCTCGTTTCATTTGCAGCATCTAAGATTGCTAGGTGAACTTCCTCAGCGGCACACGAGTCTCCGATTGAAATTCAGGCTGATCTTATAACCTGAAAATTTGCGATGGAAAGTGAGAAATAAATTCTAGATATTATTTCAACTTACATGTTATTGACTACGATTAAAAAAGGGGGATACGAGAAAAACAATCAAATTTGTAATGAAGTATGACACTAGTGAATAATGAGAACATGGTAAATATCAGATATAGGAACTAAGCTATGAAATCTCCCGGTTTAAAAACATCAATCGACATCAAATTAAATAAGTAAAAAATGTAACTTTCAGCATATTTACAGATCATAGGAAGGTGGTCTATTCATCAGGGTCCAAATTGCATAGCTATATCTAATTCCAGTTATTTAACAAGAATCAAACCAAACTATAAGAGGTGGAGGGGATCAATGAGCATGAAACGAAGAGAAATGTGATGTAAAGCCATTTTATCTTGAAACGAAAAGTAATTCATCGAGACATAAGAGTATCAAACGAGAATTATGCATAAAAGATGCATGTAAACAAGAACTTATTGTTGGGGAGAAACGCCTCTATTCAGAGATCAAACCAAATCGCCGA
>BQKN01000588.1:160705-187194 GCA_022839385.1 Asparagus kiusianus
GGAACTTTGGTGACAGTATACTTGGTTTAAGTCCGTTTTAAACATGGTCAGTAAATTCTTGAATCCAAATGGTCATATAATAGCTTCTTAAATCTTTTCAAGGTATCCAAACTCCCTAATTAAACTTAGAATCAAATGATTAATTATAAATTTAACATCTTTTTTAAAGAGGCAAATCAAAAGAGCGGCACTAGGGGCACACCCCCAACCACAACTCCAACCACACCCTCTCTCTCTCTCTCTTGCTACAGTGCACCGGACCACACATGAGATTTTAAATTTTTTAAAATCCCATGTGTGGTCCGGTGCACTGTAGCAAGAGAGAGAGAGAGAGGGTGTGGTTAGAGTTGGGGTTGGGGGTGTGCCCCTATCATTTTTCAAATCAAAACGGGATCATATTCTTTCTTAATTAATTCGACTCTGAATGCGTGCCATGTTTGGTACGCAGTCTGCATAAAGTGAAAAAAAATTAATGTCTTCTTTGTCTTCATTATTTAGTAATAGATCTACCCCTCATTGCCCCGTGGACGTAGGCAATTTACCGAATCACGTAAAATTGGTTGTCTCACTATTTGTGTGATTTGTAATAGCTTTTAGGTTCCGTCGACAGGTCAGTCCTAGAAATGATGAGAGGAAGAGCTGATATCTCACTTGGTTGAAATATTTTGCTTAAGGTTCTTGTTTCCTTTGTGAAGCAGGAATTCCTATTGCAACCTGACTCTCTTGTTGTGCTGCCGAAGTGCTTTCACCAAAGACAGTTGAAGATCGAGAGTTGATGTCGAAGATTCCATATGCGAGCGCGGTTGAGAGCTTGATGTATGCGATGGTATGTACGAGGCCAGATTTATCACAGGCGGTGAGCATGGTTTCGAGATACATGCACGATCCAGGAGTGAGTCATTGGGACGTCGTGAGATGGATTTTGAGGTACATTCGAGGTACGCACAATGTTAGTTTAGTTTATGAGCGGGACACTACAGGTAAGCAGTTATGTATTGGCTACGTTGATTCGAATTATGCCAGGGATTTGGATAAGCGCCGGTCTACTACGGGGTATGTGTTCTCTTTGACCCGTGCGCCGGTGTGTTGGAGATGCAACTTACAGTCTATGGTGGCTTTGTCTACGACGGAGGCAGAGTATATGACGGTTACGGAGGCTGTGAAGGAGGCTATTTGGCTTTGAGGACTTTTAGAGGAACTTGGTATATCGCAGTAGTTCGTCACTATTTATTGTGATAGCATGAGTGCTATCTATTTGGCGAAGAATATGGCAGAGTATATGACGGTTACGGAGGCTGTGAAGGAGGCTATTTGGCTTCGAGGACTTTTAGAGGAACTTGGTATATCGCAGTAGTTCGTCACTATTTATTGTGATAGCATGAGTGCTATCTATTTGGCGAAGAATTAGGTTTTTCATGCGAGGACGAAGCATATTGACGTTTGTTATCACTTTGTTCGGGATGTTCTTGAAGATGGAGATGTGGAGATAGTAAAGGTCCACACGAAGGATAATCCGGCGAATATGCTCACTAAGGTGGTTCCGAGTAACAAGTTTGATCATTGTCGAAACTTGTTGCATATTCCTGATTATTGAGGCCGTTGGCGGTCATTTGGGTGAACTACGTTCGGCTTGATTCCTTGGGCAAGAGGATACGTAGACAGTCTTTAGATGCAGTCGGTTTTGGATGAGTTGATACCAATATTTGGAGAGTGTTCACATTCTCGTTTGGGTCTCGAAGTGAGACATTTGGTTGCTTTGGTGTCGACTTAGTTTTGGGAAAACTTCACCGAGGTGAAGAATTATGAACGCAGATAGGAAAGTGGCCCCACCCACGTGCAAGCTTTGAAAAAAAAAACAAAGTTCACGTGGTTTGTTTCCGCGTGAAGAGATGGCGTCGGTTTGTTTCCGCGTGAAGCGATGGCGCGTGGGGGCCACAAGCAAATAACGCGTGAAGTTTTTCGCGTGAGGAGCTTTTGTGCGTGAAGACCAGCCTATAAATAGGTACCTAGTTCTCTCCTAGGGTTACGTGCAAAGGAATTTGGGTTTAATTTCTGCGGCTGCAGTGTGCAAGGCAGAGCAGAAGATAAAGAGGCGGCAGAGAGAAGTGTGAGGCTGAAAAAAAAATCAGTCCCTTCTTTTGTTTGTGCATCCCTTTTGAGAGAGATATTTGTGTGAGGGATCTGAGAGTTTGTGTGAGGGTTTAGATTGAGTGATTGTAAACCCTAGTTGTATTCTCTCCCTTTAGTAGTAGATCTCCCCCTCCTTGCCCCGTGGACGTAGGCAATTTGCCGAACCACGTAAAATTGGTTATCTCGCTATTTGTGTGATTTGTAATAGCTTTTAGGTTCCCTCGACAGTTCAGTCTTAGAACTGATGAGAAGAAGAGCCGATATCTCACTTGGTTGAGATATTTTGCTTAAGGTTCTTGTTTCCTTTGTGAAGCAGGAATTCCTATTGCGACCTGACTCTTTTGTTGTGCTGCCGAAGTGCTGCCGAAATTTTCGCTGCGTGCAACACATTATCATTTCTAATTGTTCCAGAAACCATGCTTTAATTATCTAAAAATTTATTTAAATATAGTTTTTTCTAATTCTAGTGGTGGGACTGCGAAAATGAAGTTTAGGAAGGGGTCTGATAAAAAAAAAACTGCAGCTTCTTGCACGAAACCACTCAGAATAATTTTATTTTTATGTACAGGCGAATTTTCGATCGCATCCTTCATGCTTTCAGATAGAGCAAGTGAGACCAGAAGGAAAAATAAAAAAATTAAAAATTCGGACAGCCCACCAAATTCATTTCCACTTTTTCCTTGCGCATCACGGTTTTGGAGTACTTTTTGTAAATTGTGAAATATCCAACACCATCCATCCGACAAAATAATTACGATAATGCCTACTTCTTGATTCATTTATATGGGGGCAAAATCAACATGTTTTTTTCTATGGATGAACTAGCGTTACAATGAAAACTACTTGTAATTCATCCAAGCTTGCGGAACTTTTTATTTATGAAATTTAGTAAAAACTTGATCATCTCCTTGTCATCTCTCAATTTAATGTAGAATTTTATGTCTTACTTTCTTTCACAATTTCTAATATGTTTTAATTGTGTGTCCGTAGAATTTGAAATCTTAGTTGATTAGTTATGTAGCCTGTTAAATTAAGGTTTTTATTTGCAAAAGAATCCTAGCACCAAACATTGGTAAAGTTAGACGTTTTCCTTCTTTGTTTTTCCTGCTAGCACGTATTGTATTTTTTCTAACAAAATAATCTATCTTTGACTGGGTTTTGTATGTAGCAGCTGTCACTCATTAAGCAAAGAAAATTCATCATTGTTCCTACTATATTTACGGCTATTAATTAATATAATAAAGTATAATAAAAAATAGTAAATTATTATATTATAATATAATTAATATATTATTATATTAAATATATAAACACTATATTATAATACAATATTTTATATCATAACAATATTTTATATGATAAAAATACTACAATAATAATTTTATTCTAACTAATTAATTATATACTAAATAATATAAAGTAATATTATAATAACCAATATATAAAATATTATTAACCAATATGTAATAATGTTATATTAGATAATGTTATATAATATTTTATTATCTTACGTTATAATAGAATTTTATAATATAATATAATTAAATATATTATATATTATAATACAATTAACATATATTAGATATTTAGTAAATTAGTGAATCAAATTTATCCCGCTTTCCTTATAATTGCCCCAAAGTTAAGAATGTGGTAAATTTTGGAGGTTGGGATAAAAAGTTTGTATAGAAGTGGAATAATTTTGGGAAAAGTGGGGTTAATTGTGCCAATCTCATTGTCCCAGTGAATAACATCTTAAAGTGAAATCCTAATCCCGTTGTCCCAATAAATAACATCATAAAGTAATGTCCTAAAAAATATTTCACTTATCCTAAAATTACACCAACCAATAACCCCCCATAGAGAATTGGCGGGAATTTCACTTATTCCAACATAAAATCTAAATCAGTACAAATAATGCATGAAAATAATGTAAGTATTTAAAATTAATACAATAGATAAATCGGTATAAGCAGATTAGACTATATACAAACCAATTTAGTCAACAGCTTTAAAATTGATACCGAAAGTTTTTATCCCTTTTTTTCTCTATATGATTTTCTATGGAGGATTCTCTTTGTATGTTTCATGTTCTTAAGGATCATTTACATCCCGGTTCTCTATGATATGTCGTAATTATACGAGTGATCCTAGAGTTGTTGTATATGCGCGGTTAACTCTGAGATTACCTATCGACATTATATGCGTAACCTTAATTAACCCTTAGCTCACCTTCATTAGTTATTCATGTAACCTTAATTAAAAAACACAGAGTTATCCTTATAAATACACAAACTTTGAGGTCAGTTATGTAATTACACTATACCACGAGGGTACTATGAAGTAAACAAATTAAACAAATTATTTTTTACCCAATTAAGAAAGGTTGTTGAGCTTACCAACACTTTAGGATTTCCTTTTCATTTTTGGTAGGAAAATATGGGCCTGGGCCCTGGACAGTCTGTTGGTTGCTCACGGGTCGGGTTCGGGTTTAACCCGCTTCATCCGGAAACCCCCGTCGGAAGCTTCTGGTCTTCTCCTGACCAAAGAAAACAATCTCCAATTCCTCGGAAACTTTTTCATCCTAAATTTCTCGGCTTTTTCTGGTGCGATCTGGTAATTCCTCTAAATTTTTTTTCTGCCTCTGAGGTTATCGCCTTGTATTTTGATTCGGTTGGATCTTCAGCAAAATTGCTGCTTGATTTGTGTAATTTTATGGATATTATGATTCTTTTTATATGCCTTCGGTGTTTAATATTGTTTAATTTTGATCTTGTAGAGAAAATAAAAGTAGAATCTGGGAATGACTTTTTTCAGTCTCTTGACTCAATTGTAGGGCCGCAAAACATAGAAATAAAATGTGCACTAAAGGGAAAAAAAACCCCACCCAAAATTAAAATGCATGTCACTGATCCTATAGTTTGGCTAAGTTTTCGGGGAAAAAAGAAAAATCAGTTTTTTTTTGTAAATCTAGTGCTTGTTATACCCTTGTATAGCATAAAGAGATCACTATGGAGGAAGGAGGCCTTTGATTTATATTGCATTTCCGTCTCTGTTATCTGAAGGAAATTTAACCCAGTAATCTGGTACTAATTTCTGGTGAAATTATTTGCCTATGGCTATGGATAGTTATTCAGGACCAATCAACTGCTTTATACATACTTATTCATCAAAAGCTTTTTGTGCTCTTGTATCTAACTTTAAAAGAAATCGAAGAGGCACTTCAAATTTCTTTTCGATGATGCATAAGTTTAACATCAGCTAAATGCACAGAGAAATATTGAAGAGGGACAAATGCATTATGCTGCTGGCGATGCCAATTAGTTCGCAAGTCCTGACTATTGTAGCCTGCCTACCCAATTATGTATCAATAAGAATTTCCTGGATGTATTGGGAATTGCATTTATGCACCAATTTTGATTGGTTAGGATGTTCCATGTATTCATTGAAATCTTGGGGGGAAGTCTTGGAAGATAAGGCCAATACAAAGGTTGGTTATGTTATTTTGCGTCGGGTGTGTTAAATGAATGAGATATTTAATAATAAATTTTAGTTGGAAGATAGCTCGGTAATGAATTGTATGGCGGTGGAAGTAAGAACTGCAATATGTGCCAAAGGTTGTGCAAGGATGACAAGGCATGTCTAAAGTTTATAGTTGTAGTGGATACAAGAATGGACATGTAACAAGATGAGTTCCAAGTCTACCAGTAATTCTTCAATGATTCTTATGCCTTCTGCACTGAAATATTTGAATCTTTAGATTTATCATCTCGCTTCGTAGATGTTACTGTTTATGCAAAAACTTCTCGAAAGCAGTTTATTGCTGCTAATAACTTCTAACGTGATCCCATCTAATCTTTGACCACTGCTCTTTTACTTCAATTTTCTTGCAGATTGGATTTAGTGGCTTACAATGAGGGAAAGAAGTTACAGGGAAAGGAGCTACAGTTACAGTCCTCCACCAAGGGGATATGGAAGGAGAGGCCGTAGTCCAAGCCCTGGAGGTCGCTATGGTGGCAGCAGGAGAGATCTTTCAACAAGCCTTCTAGTTCGGAACCTGCATCCTGATTGTAGGTTTGTTCATATGAACTATTTATGCAAGGCCATATTTAGTACTTGAGACAAGCTTTACCTTTTTGAGAAATCTCAAGACAACTTTAGTTCTTCTATCTTTTACATACTTGATTTATCTGACCTATTTTTCACCAGTTCCTTGTCTTTAAATACAAATATTAGGATGCACACTTTACATTGGTAGAAGCAGATAGAGATAGAAATGACTGTTTGTTTGCATCCGATCAGATATTACTTATGTTTTTGTTGAAATTCTGTATAAAGCTTGTGGCATATTTTTGTTTATATTAACATTGGATGATTTTAGGATACGGAAAAGGTTGATACCTCCGCTTTGTATTTCCGCAAGAGTACATGTTTAAGACTAGTTTGGTGATTGTTAGATGTGCATCTGGAGATCTTCTGGATATTGAAAGTGTTGGGCTGTATGAGTATGAACGAGGTTGGTACATTCTCTTTGACCTTTTGACTTGTAGCATGGAGCTTTCCATTCTGGGCTAATCATGGAGCCATTGACTAAGAAAAATCAGTCTCTTAGACATGCTACAAGTTGAGGAATCCAGATGGAGACAGTTTAACTATACAGTCCTCATACCTGACGCCTTTGATAATTAGAAGCCTGCCTGATTCCTTCTCCGAGCTTCTCAATTGACTGATTGGCCATTAAAAATGATGGAGATGAAGAACACTGATTGATCATCCGAGAAGCATTGAGAAAAGAGGGCTTAGAAATTTCACACTTCTCAAGGTTTGAAGATTCACACTTCTCAAAACTCTTTCACTTTAGAAGGATCCTAAGTCTGCATCATGGCGTATGATTCATTCACCGGACAATGTCGTATTGTGATTCAAATACATGTTGTTGGACATGTCAATTCCCAAAATCCTTGTTAGGGTTGGAAAGACCTATTATGGAGATGGACTAGTCTAATTTATCTATTGATAAAAAAGATTAAACATCTTTGAGTCCAAACATATTTAGCCATATATTCAAGTAACAATTTTTCCAATGTAGTACTGTATCTCATTTCTTTTTGCTAATCCAAAGCTAGACTTAAATTGAATAGACGTGAGGCAATCCTAGTAGACCGCAACTTAATGTCTAATAGAGAAAATGTCTCAATTAACAGTTAATACTTCACAGAGGATAAAAGTCACAACACAACCAAGTGTGGTGGCATGTACACCCAAGGGAGTTCTAACCCGTGTTGTACCAAATTATCAACTCGCACATGTAATCCCATGTGCGCTTCAGTCACTTTGAGCCTTAATCCTCGTAAGCAAATGCCCACATGTAATCCCATGTGCGCTTCAGTCACTTTGAGCCTTAATCCTCGTAAGCAAATGCCCGAAGAAAACAAAGAATCCAACCGAAGGACCATCAATATTTGCTCTAATTTTATGACAAATCACCAACATAAACAAAATGGTCACATGTAAAATAAAAAATGAAGATGTAAAAACACAAATGATAGTGTTCTTTGGCTTTTAGCCTACATCCCCTAGTGAAAGAGTAAAACTTCATTATTAAATGATCAGTAAAGGGTGAAGAGATCTCCATTTCTTATGCCAAATTATGTCTCAAGTATCACATGCAATGCCTTCAGACAATCTCTGAATCTTATAGAAAGAACCAATTAGAGAGCCTAATTAAATTTACATGAAGTGCAAGGTGTTACACATATGAGAAATCTGGCTTTAGAGGCTTGTTGTTTCAAGAGTCTTTGGCCAATTGCCATTTTGGTAGGAGTAAGATTCTAATAACATCAATTTAGTTGTCAGCTGTATGTTGACAAAGAGTCAATACCAACCTTGATCCAAATAACCCTTGGATTCAAATAACCTTGTCCTTATATTTACTACCAACAGGGTTCATAGTGCTTATCCCCTGTAACCACCTTTAAAATATGTCAAATCTGTAGAAATCACCTTTCAGTTTTTTTATACATAAATCACCATATAAGTGACTTTAGCTTTCAATCAATCGCACGAGGACAATGTTTGTTCAACTTTTACCCCTAAATGCCGAAAATACCTTCCTCCCTTCTCCCCCTCATCCACCCAACACCCACCTCCACCCTTCTCCCTACTCTCTCACCTCCGCTCTCATTCTCCATTTAAACCTGGTTGAGATGGGGGAGGAGGGAGAAGGGTGAGATGGGACGAAAAAGAAATGGAGTATAGGTGGAAGAGGAGGGAGGAAGATGAAAGTGAAATGGAGAAGATAGGAGGAGAAGTTGTGGAGGAGGAGAGCGAGAAGGGTAGATGGAGGAGGAATAAGCATGGATGATGGATGGTGGAGAAGAATGGGACAGATGGAGGAGGAAGAGGGCAGAGGTAGGATGGATGAGGAGAGAGAAGGGAGAAGGATGGTATTTTGGGCATTTCGGATAAAAGTTGAACAAAAATTGTTCTGTGGTGGTTGATTGAAAGCTAAATCCACTTACAAGGTGGTTTCTTTATTAAAAACTTGGAAATGTGGTGTTTACCAATTTGGCCTATTTTAAAGGTGGTTTTTAATGAAAATATCCAAATTAGTATTCTTATAAGACCTTGCATAAAACTGACCAACTTAACACTGACTCGGTCTCAAACAACAAGCTCCCATATAAGTACCGACCAAAGTGAACAAGGTTCTAGGTTATTTTGATCTCTAATTAGTGTCACAAAATAACAGATCTCCTTATTTACTCAAATTCACATGAAGCACCTCGCTCTAAAATTTGTCAACTTTCTCCCCAAGAGCCGCATCAAGTGTAATACATAACAATCAATTCAAAATAGTGCTTGAACTTGACAAGTGATGGAGAATTTGTCAACATATGGGCAAATTGTCCGTGAACTAAGCACTTTCCTTGGTCACAGCTGACTGATTAGACGATACGATGACGACTACCATTGTACACCACAAAGTGGGATGTTAAGAAGTTTAACGTTGATATCAATTCCTCGAAGTGGAATGTTGAGAACCTTAACTCTGATATCAATTTCAACGGAAATGGGACAGAGGAGGAAGAGGGCGGAAATAGGATGGAGGAGGAAGAGGGCGGAGGTAGGATGGATGAGGAGAGAGAAGGGAGAAGGATGATATTTTGGGCATTTCGGATAAAAGTTGAACAAAAATTGTTCTGTGGTGGTTGATTGAAAGCTAAATCCACTTACAAGGTGGTTTCTTTATAAAAAACTTGGAACTGTGGTGTTTACCAATTTGGTCTATTTTAAAGGTAGTTTTTATGAAAATACCCAAATTAGTATTCTTATAAGACCTTGCATAAAACTGACCAACTTAACACTGACTCAGTCTCAAACAACAAGCTCCCATATAAGTACCGACCAAAGTGAACAAGGTTCTAGGTTATTTTGATCTCTAATTAGTGTCACAAAATAACGGATCTCATTTACTTAAAAATTACATGAAACACCTCGCTCTAAAATTTGCCATCTTTCTCCTCCAAGAGCCGCATCAAGTGTAATACATAACAATCAATTCAAAATAGTGCTTGAACTTGACAACTGATGGAGAATTTGTCAACGTATCGGCAAATTGTCCGTGAACTAAGCACTTTCCTTGGTCTCAGCTGACCGATTAGACGATACGATGACGACTACCATCGTACACCACAAAGTGGGATGTTAAGAAGTTTAACGTTGATATCAATTTCTCAAAGTGGAATGTCGAGAACCTTAACTGTGATATCAATTTCAGCCTATGGAAAGTTTGCATACTCGCTATTTTGACACGACGGATTTAGAATGGCTTTATTCAGGAAGTTGAAGAAAATAGCTATAGTGTTTGAAGAGGATCGAGGTGAGTTAGATGATAAAACTGTCACTGCAATATGATCATCTTTAACGAACGAAGTTTTACAAGTTCTTATAAATAGATCAACAGCTGACATGTGGCCAAGTTGGAGGATTTCTATTTGATGGAATCTCATCGAGATCACACCAAATTAAGTGTACACGTATGCACACGAGGGATCTAACACCGTGTTGGACAAAATTGTATAACTAGCATATGTAACTTCGCATGCGCTCCACGTTGAGCCCCAACTCATGTGGAAAAAAAGTCTTGAAACGAACGAATCTCCAACAGAGGTCTATCAAACCATGTGCTTTGTTAGGGTTGCGAAGACCCATTAATGGAGATGGATTATATCAATCTACTTGGACCCAATTGACTCAAAAGGATAAACCCTATTTGAGTCATGGGTCCCAGTATATTTTAACCATATATAAATCTAACTCTTAACTCGTTGCAAATTTGGGGCTAAATCTCGCCTCATGTTTTTTGCTAAATCAAACCTACACTTAAATCGAATGGATGAGAGCCACTCCTTGCAATACCAACCGGACGACATTACTAGATATCAAGGTTTTAAATATCGGCCGACATGTTCGACATGTCGGCCGACATATCAGTTTGAGGGTTTGACCGACACGACATGGACGTTTTCAACTCGTATATCGGTTTTCAGGGCCAATTCAGAAATATCATGGTCATATCGGGCATATCGGTCTATTTTTTAGCTTTGAAAAATCGACCGATATGGTACTTTTTTTTAAGATTTGTTTTTTATCGGGTTTGGGTTTAGTGATAAACACCCAAACCCGTTTGACTCGTTCTCATGTTTAAGGGTTACTTATGAACACGATAGAAAGAATTTATGAACCCAAATCCATATATTATTTACTTTTTTATATGTTTAGTTTATAGAATTTATAAAGTATGCTTATATTGAATTTATGAATGCTTAGATTATATTTAGGACATGATATTATACATATGCGCACTACCCGATATCGCAATCCGATATTTAGTCAATGTCCCCCGATATATCCCCGATTTCCGCTATCCGATATGGATTTCAGCCATCCGACATAAACCCGACATCCGATATTTAAAACCTTGCTAGATATGCATGTTTATGTTATATGCACATGCATATATACACACAGATGTACAAATTAATCACGATAGTGAAAAATAAAAACATGTATGCATGGATGTGCAGATGTACCTACCAATAACATTGATTAAAAACCATTTCATATATGTGCAGCCGTGCGGATATACATATCCTTGAGCACACTGTTAGTCATTAATTTAGACTGATATGTGCTGATTTTTCCCAGTATTTCATTAGTCATCCTGTGAATTATGTTGTTCATTGTCTCCCGTTAGTTCCTGCTCTACGTGTAAGGATAAAATCATTTTTTCACTGTGCTGTCAGGATAAAGATCAGTGAGCAATTTGCTTTGCTAAGTCTCATTGCCTTTCCTTATGTTTACTACATATAAGATTGATGAGCAGTTTATAGACCGGAAGTAGAACCTCAACTACTAATGATACAAGATAATCTTCTTGGTCTTAAATTGGAATCCCAGTTTTGTCTGACATGCATATTATGTGCTCCTTCGGTGTTTAATGTAGATGCATGATATTATACATCACTTTCTTCGATGGTTTATGATTGCAGGCCTGAAGATCTTCGCAGGCCATTTGGGCAATTTGGTCCTTTAAAGGACGTCTATCTGCCGCGTGATTACTATACAGGGTAAGCTGGTTGTTCAGTTTTCTTCCTGTCGGCCTATTGGTGTAAAATATATTAGTGATTTCTCGTTCTCTGTTAGTCTTCTTCCACTTTTTCCCTATTATCTTGTATTTGTTGATGCATTTAATTTTATGCGACTTTCCTATTCCGTTTCCTTTTTTCATATTTATTTATGTATTTGCTAAAACAATGCAGAGATTGATGTGCTTATTCAGTTGTTGTTTTTTGATTTTTTTTACTAGTTGAGATGTACGTGCAATGCACGTGGTTGAATATCATGATTATTTAAATTGATAACAATAGAGTAAAAATAAAAACAGAAAATAAAGTTTTTTTGTGGGATTGATCATCAACTCAATAATCTTTCTTTTAAATAAAATATTATTATTGTTTCCTTCAACCCGGACTGTGGCTACGTGATCTACTATTTGTGAGTTATAAACACATTAATCTAATACAACACCTCTATTTATTAGTATCTTGAAGTCTTCAAAAGATGAGTGATCATTCAATTTGTAAAAGAATTTTGCATATGAATTTACTTGTAATATGTCCATTAAACTTTTAGTTGTGGTTTGATTCATATTCACAATAACTTTTAGTAATTGTTTCACTCATATTTATATTATCTAATATTCTCATTCAATTTTATAGCTCATTCTCTGTATCATAGAAGTAAAATTAAAAGTATGAAGAATTATTTTCTTACAAAATTAGAACAGGAAGATTATGATATATTTCGCTATGTGCTCTAAATATAATTTTTTTTTCTTTGATACAAGGTCCCTATCAAATCTTACTCTAAACGATATGAATAAAAAATACTATTAGAACTCACTTGTCTAGGGTAATTATATTGTATATAGGATACATAACTCATCTGGAATATCCATATCTGTTAAGTGGATTTTGTTGTTGTGAGAGCAACATGTTAGATGCTCGTATTCAAACTTTTTAACTCTGTAAAAGATACAAGAATTTGGAGTGCATAACTTATATATCGTAACGAACATATTGATTCATGAAGAATTTTTCCTAATAACGATATTATTACATCGATATTACTATATATGACATTTTAAAATAAATTATAAAGTATATATATTGAAACCTCAATGCTTATAGTCAGTAGTTGGGCCCCACAAAATATGTTAACTTTACATTGTAGTTTGCTATTTATAGTATTGTTGACAATGTCATTACCTTTCCTTTTTATCTTATTATTCACACTTTTCTGATGTAAGTTCTCTTTTGCTAATCACTCAATTGGCTATATTTAGTTTTTATAATATCAGAGGTTAGAATACTTAAAAAGTGTTGATATAATTTTCTTAAAAAATATATACACATAATAACAATAGTATATACTTCAGTTCAACTCAAAAATTGGCTTGAAGCCATTTAGAATGAGGTCCTTTCTACGCTAAAATGGTGATATAGTGATTACAGAGTCTAAAAGTCAAAGAAGAAATTTCTACAAAGAAAAAGTAATTTAATGTGTCAAATTAAGAAGTAATTTGTAAATTATACATGGGCAGTACAGATAGCTATAAAAAGTAATGTATATATCTTCATAAAAACTTCATAGTGAGTGACCAACTATAATTATCCTAATTTAAGCATAATTAATTATTATTTTAGTTACTAATTTGATACGTTTAACTATGAAATAAATCTCCAGCAAAAATAGAAATTGAGATTGTATTATATTGTAGGTAAATAAATAAATGTTATTAGAACTCCTCTTTATATTAAAATTTAAAAGTAATAATTTAAATTATTAAGCATCAAATATTAGCTCGTGTGAGAAATTAAAGTAATCTATGGTCTATATACGTTTATAGTCAATCAATCAAACATATTAAATTTATGATGATCATGGTCAAAATTATATAGTGGGTTCACATTAAATATAATTTATAAAAAAATAGTACATTAAATCAAAAACTTTTTAACCACTATATAGATTATCTGAAATTTTTTACATATATAAACTATATTGCCTAGGAATAGTGATGTGCGCACTTAACTATGGTCTAATAATCTTATCGTCATTGTTTCTTTCAATCCAGTCTGGTCTACTATTTATGAGTTATAAACATATTAATCTAGTACAATATCTCTATTTATTAATATATTGAAGTCTTCAAAAGATGGGTGACCATTCAATTCGTAAATGAATTTTTATATGAAATTTTTGCATATATAAATTACACTGCCTAGGAACAGTGATGTGTTGTACACTTAACTATAGCCTAATAATTTTAAGAACGACTTACTCTTCAATATCATCATTAATTGACGCATTTATGCATTACACTGAAAACACAATAAAAATTTAGAAAACTACAAAAGAAACACCCTAAAAAATTTAAAAAATTAAAAATTATAAAAAATACCCTAAAATTTTGTAATTTACAAATATACAAAACTATTAAATATTACATTGAAATCAAGAAATTACAAAAATCATTAAAAATTTTCAAACTTTGGAGATTTGCAATGTGCTAAACTTTAAGGGTGTTTTTTCTATAAATTTAAAATTTAATAGATTTTTAATCATTTATGTTCTTTTCAAAAAAGTTATGGGTAATTTTGACCATTAAAGGTTTTACCTAAATCTATACTTTTAAAGTGAGTATGATATTTTTTGTAAAATTTTAGTTTTCTAGGGGTTAGTAATTTTGTATATTCATTTTTGTGTCCATAGGTTAGAAATTCTCATGGTATTTTTTATAAATTATGAATTTTAGGGGCTTTTTATAATTTTTTAAACTTATAAGCCTTTTCTACAGATTGTAAATTATTTATAGACTATTTATAATTCCTATGCTTTCAATTTACTAATGAGTTTGAAATTCTCATGGTGGTATTTATAAATTTTAAATTTTAAGGTTTTGTTTGTAATTTTTGAAACTTCAAAGGTGTTTTCTTTAAATTATAAATTATGTAGGGGATATTTATAATTCCTATATTTTCAATGAACTATTAGGTTAGAAATTATCATAATTTTTATAAATTTACAATTCTGAGGGTTTTATTTTACAATTTATAAAAAGTTCAGTGTTTATTGTAAATTCCATAAATTTTTGGGGTTTGTTTGTATTATTTGTAGGTTTTTAGAGTGTTTATAAGTTTGAAATTTTGAAGGTGTTTTTTTATAAAATTTGAACTTTTAGGGGTGTTTTTGTAATTTTTAAAACTTACAATATATTTTCTCCAAAGTCAAAAAACTTTTAGTTTCTAGCTAGCATATATTTTTTTAGATTTCTCACTGAATTGAAATAGGTAAAATTTATAATTTTCAAGATATTTTAATAAAATTTTAAATTTGTAGGGGTGTTTTTGTAATTTAAAAAAACCTTGGAGGATTTTTTTTACAAAGTCCAAATTTTTTTAAATATGATAAATCATTTTATCCAATAACATGATAAGTCTCATTTTAAATATGATAAATCATTTAGTTACTAATTCAAAGAAGATAAGATAATTAGAATAGATTAGGATAACAATGTAATATTTAAAAAAGTTGAGGGTAATACTGACCATGAAAAGATTTTCCCGAACTCGTACTTTTAAAGGGAGTATGAAAGTGAGATCGTCAGATTTTGTTTATTTTTATTATTAATGTTATGCAGTCTGTCTAGGCTTTTCCCTTTGTTACATTTTTAGTTGGTTTACTGTGTATGTGGCTTGCGTTCAGCAGTTTATTTTTTTTAATCTTAATTTGAACTTGCATATTATTTTGTAGGGAAGTTTTGTTACATTTTTAGTTAGTTTACTGTGTATGTGGCTTGCGGTCAGCGGTTTATTTTTCTATCTCAAATTGATGTTGCATATTATTTTTAAGGGAAATGGCTTGCTTATTAATTAAAAGGTATAAACTGATTAGGGATTCATTTATCTAATCTTTTAGCTAGAATGTCTGTCAGTTAGAACCGTTTGGGCCATACCCTGGCTTTTAAATTGTTTAGGGAGTGTTTGGTAAGTAGAGTGTTTTTTTGTTTCAGTGTCTTTTTTAAAAAAAAACCAATCAAATGTGTTTGGGAAGTGAAGCGTTTTTTTAAGCTGACCCTATACAAAAATAAAAAGTCCAACGGAAATCTCAAAACACCTTATAGGTGTTTTGAGATTTCCGTGGTTTTTTCTCCCCAAACTCATCTCCGCCCCGACACCATCGCCGCCACTCCTCGTCGCCGCCCCGACCCGTCGCCCAACCTCCTACCCGACGATCGCCGTCGCAAACCTGTCGCCCAGCCTCCGACGGGAGAGAAGCAGGGACTCCGAGCTCGAGGCGGAGTTCCCCCGTTCTCGACGCCAGTCGCCGACGACTCCAACCTTTCCTCCCCCCTCCTTAAGATCCTCCCTTACTCCATCTCCTCACTCTCCTCTCCCTTCCAATTTGTCCGCAAACTGGTAAAATCCCCAAATCTAGGGTTTCTCCAAAACCCTAACCCTAATCCCTTCCTACTTTCCGTTGCTATGTTCTCGAGATTTTGAGTCATGTGAACAAGCGAGTCAACCACCGACCGGAGATTGGGCTATCGTTCTTGGAGATATGGAGGGTTTACAGTGAGCTGTTGGTGGGTCTTGGGAAGCTGCCTCAATAGCATCAAAATATCATTTTGAGGATTGTTGCAAAGGTATGAGTGGTTAATTTTAGCTGCTTCATGAAAATCGCTAGTAGTTTGGTCAATGTAGAAGATATTATTTTGGTTACAATTAATTCAACTTATGTTGCATATTCAAGAAATTATTTGAACTATGAATCTGCGTTGTGATTATTGAATCGTGTCTTGCATGTAATTGAGCAAGGATGCACAATAATTGAGTTCGACAAAATTTTCCAGTTTTGAAAACACCGTTTGAAAAATAAACACCTTGGTATGGTGTTTTTGAAAAAAACACAACAAAAAGAAACACTTTGGTTACCAAACGCTCTCTTAAATAGTCGAGTCTTGGGTATACGTAGTGCCAACTTTTTATAGGCCAAATTTGGACTACTAAGAAGAATCGGACACAAATTCAGACCTCTGTATGCCTTGTCAAACTCAGTCCATTGCCGCTCATTTGTCCCCGCAAACGAACTTAACGTTCAGGGTATTTTTGTGGCCAACCCAGATTCATCATGGGACATAGAGTGCCTACATGTAGAAAATTATAGGTTCCTCACAATCTACATTTGTGTCAAGGAAATCGATGGGGGTCATCTGATCATGGTCTAATAACTGTAAAATAAAAAGATAAATATTTCCGTATGTTTGTCGTTTCATGTGTTGATCTAGATGAATTTTGTGCTATCACTTGTTAGCAGCCCACCACGTAATTTGGTTTGTGAGATCAGACTTTAAGTTTGTACTTAGGCACGATGTAGCGTTTACTTCTTATGGAAGTATGTAGTAATATACTATTCTTTTTAGATTTGAAAAACTTTTATGGCAGTGGCTGTACGAAACTGTACTTTTATGGTTCCAAACCTTGAATAGTTATTCTCCACTGGGGGCAGTTGACAGTTGACCATCTATAATTGCTTCTGAATTGCTTATTGAATATTTTTATCAAGGTTTTGGGATTTAACAGTGAAACATTGAGTTTGAAGATATCAGCCAAGTCTTAGTCCCTGGTAGTGGCATGTGGGATGGGAAGAAGTTGGGTTGAAAGTTACACATTATGAAGATATTCAAGTCTTGAAGAAGAATTTGAAGTCAACTTTTATACCCAATTCAAAATTCAGGTCAGCGACCAAGTGAAGTATCAAAAGTACTTCCTTGCATACGGCCTTCCAGTTTTCTCAGTTTAGCAATATCTTTGTGACAGTCCCATGGATGTTAGTTAGTAAGTCAATATACTAACATTGTTCTTAATTTGTGTTGAAGAGAGCCTCGAGGATTTGGTTTTGTCCAGTATGTAGACCCTGCAGATGCGGAGGAAGCCAAGTATGAAATGGACAGGCAGATATTTTTCGGCAGGGAGTTGACTGTTGTATTTGCAAAGGAGAGCAGAAAGAAACCAGCTGAGATGAGGGCTAAGGAAAGAACGAGGTATGTATGTGACCACGTGTCCACAGTCATGTTCGGTTTTGTACTTGTGCGACAAGAATTTGTTATCTACTATGTAGCTGCCTAATTCTGACCGTATACTACATTTATATAGGAGCCGATCATATGATTATCGGTCACCACCAAGACATTCCCGCTCCCGTTATTCCCGATCCCCATCACCCCGTTATTCCTGTTCGCCATCACCTAGACGGAGAGGTTATTCAAGGTATTGTTCTGCGTTACGAGTTTATCAAATTATGCACTGCTTCACATTTTTTCTTTGAATCATTTGCAGATCTGTTTCTCCTCGAGATGGAAGGTATTATCGCGGTCGGTCTCGCTCTTATTCTCCTTCCTACAGAAGGTCAAGGAGCAGGAGTGAAGAATATGCAAGGAAGCGACGTCACAGAGAAAGGTCTCTTTCAGTAAGCCAGTAAGCTGGTAGCTGGTAGATATCTAAGCAGCAGTGATGTTGTTGGTTCTCTACTACATTCTTATATTTGAATTTAGTAGCATATAATGTACGCCAATGACTGGGAGTTGCTACGCATCGTAAGTGTGGAACTTGGCTTTTGAGTCCCTAGTATATGGTATCGGTCAGTATCTTTTATCAGTATAATTGAGCTGTGATAGCTTTGATTCATTTTCTGTGATTCTGTTCGGAGTTTTCTTTGATGTATATAAGACCCGACTTTCCCCCTCATCTTCCCTTCTTGTGTAACGAATTCGGTCGTTGGATTTAAGGCCTATTTCCTCCTCCCATCAATATTTATCGATTCGGTGGTGTGGTCTTGATTACTTGTAGTATTAGCGTGTTGTAGTTTCTCTCAGTTTGTGGTCGCGAGGATGCAAATGGATGAAATTTACTGAACATTTTATATGTTCAGTACACATCGTTACATCGAGAAGGTAGCTACCTCAAATTACCTAGAACGTCACTTTGCTTGAGCGGATTCCAGGAGGGCGGTAGATTAGTCAGTCATCTTCGCATAGTTTCTGGTTGATCTCTACGGTGCTGTAGCTGCTCGTATCGCCTTCCCTCTTGAGCGTTTGCGGGCTACACATGTAGATGCCTAGACCTTTCAGAATGTTTGATTTCGTATTTTCGATTCTTTTATGATTTGAACCAATTTATCGGGTGCGTTGATTGACAATATTATGGGGCAATGTCCGGTCAGGACTGAAGCGTATCGGGCTGTATTTTCTTTCACTGGGGCAGTTGATTACAAAATTTTATCAGTATGTTGCAGATAGTAGCTGTCCGTCTCTTTATGATGGAGGAGGATCACTCTTCTATGATTCAGGGCACGGTGGGCACCCCATTTATATGAGCGTGTGGATCGTACACATTCCAGATCCAATTATGCAAGTGGATAACGCATTATGCAGCGGGTTGTACCTAACATTTAATGTAATCGATCCTCACCTCAACAACCAAGGACCTTAAGCAAGATTAAAACAATTTAATAAATATTATAGTTTAAATTAAAAAATTTTATTATTCAAAAGAATGTAGATTATTAAATAAATATAAACTTTTAAAAATTATATTTTTTATATATATAACTTTTCAAAAAAAATTAAAATATAACTTTCTAAAATATATAACTTTTTTAAATAATAAATTTTCAAAAAAAATATAAGTATGATTTTTTACTTAGAATATATTTTTTAAAATACTATTTTAAAAAAATCACTTTTGAAAAAAAATTGTTTGTTAAATTTTATGTTTTTTTCAAAAAAATATTTTTAGAAAACATTACAAATATTCTTACAAAAACATTTTTTTTTAAAATAAATAATTTTATCAGAAAACTTTATCATTTTTCAAAAAAATAAATTTATTTTTTAAATTTTATAAAATTTTATTTTAGAGAAAGTTTGAAAAAGTAAAAAATTAATATTTTAAAAAATAATATTGTAAATACATCATTAACTAATAATTTTTTATTATTTTTTAAAAGAAACTAGTAGTAGTAACTGCAATTGCGTGCAATATTAGTTGTAACGTCTCAATTGCTTGCAAGTGACGATTACATTGGAACTATAGTTGCAATCTACCAAACTCATCCTTAGTGCAAAAAGCAATTGTTATTGCATTTGTTGTTGCTTTATATTTTTATGTTAATAGTTTTAGTTGCAGCTTTTAAGGTCCATATATTTTCTTCAAAGAGAAACTCAAAAGCCAGTGAAATCAAATCCACGGCATATTTTCGTAGTTTTTGGCACTGTAGCTGCAAAAAGAGTGTAGTTTTATGAAATAAACAGTTACAACTTACAAATTGGCCTGTAATTGTTTGTAGCTGTAGCTTTTTCCTTTGTAAATTATTTCATATAAAAAACGATGTAAAATAATGAGTGAAAGTTAAAAACTTTTCTTCTAGTACGTACCAACTTCTCCTTTCAGCTTCATGTTCAAACACCGACAAATTTAGACTAGAACCAAACCCTAATCTACTACAAAATCCTTCACTTAATTAAAGCTAATCAAAGCAGATTAATTATTAATGATTTATCTTTCTTGTGAGCTTACACGATCTTTTGGATTGAACTAGTCTCTTTTTGACTTATACAGCGGCCCACTACCGAAAGGTAACACATATATAAGTACTAATTGTAGCCCAAACCTCCCACAATATTCAATTAATATTTATGATTCATGCAATTGCTAAGAAAGAGGAGTATGACTTTTAAAAAGGTGACAAACTTTTTTTTTTTTTTTTGGGTTTGGTTGGTACGTGAGAGGAATTTGAATGAAAGTGCAGAGATTTTCTCCAAAGGTGTGACTTGGCCAAGTGATGTAGATAAGAGAGAGAGAGAGAGAGAAAGAGTTCGGACAAAGGACAGAAGAAAACAGCTGGTGGATTCGGTTGCAGGGCTGGATATAAGTTTGACTATTTGAGTTTAGAGTTTAATTTTAATCAGTTGTTAATTAATTGTGTTTTCTTTTTTATTTTTAGACAAGAGAAGCAAGAGTTGTTTATAAGAGTGTTAGCTTTGGAGGTGAGGTGTGAAGCATGCGCTTGCTAATTAATTAACTTGGTTGTAGGCTAACCACTGGTGTGAGTAATTAATTGCACTTTAGGGTATCTAGGACACTCTTATTAATTGTAGGATAGGGTCTGGCCAACTAGGGCAATTAACTTTATGATGTTAGGCCACTCTGGCCTTGTTCAAAAGTAACAAAATATACATCTTATAGTAATTAAAACTTCGAGGCTATGTAACGTGTTTTAATAGGTTGAGCGCATTTCTTGTGAACCGAAACATGATTGCATATGTATATGCATCGGTAATCTTTGTTTAGTAGTTATAAATGTGTGTCCGATGAGTTCTGAATCTGGATTATCGATCTCATATAATACTTGATCCTAATACTATACGTCTATATCACTACACATTGAGGATTATAATGTATTCTTGATACGCGAATAATGATTGTATGGTCGGTTTTTTCCAGTTCCAATGAGTGCCAACTCGCAAGAGCATCAAATACGCATATACGTTTTATCAGGACACTTATATGCAAGCGGGGTCTTCTAGACCTTTCAAATGTATTAGGAAAAGTAAAAAAAATGCTCAGAGCATGTTGAATACGGATTGTGATCCTCTCATCATGGATCCCCTCCTAATATCTCCTAATGAGATATTGGCCATCAATCTATCCATGGATGTACGGCCAAGATCTTCTTATGAGGAGAAGTAGGAGGGGGAGGAGAAGATCTTGGCCGTCCATAGATAGATTGATGGTCAAGATCTCCTCATAAGGAGATATTAGGATGGGATCCATGAGGAGAGGATCCCAATCCGTTGAATACGGGGTGCAGTGCGGATGTTCCGGTAAAATTTGTACTCATAACGCTACTGTAAAGTTTCATACTACTTGTACATTGTAAAACACAAAAATAATTGGACTCTCACTCTCTCTCTCTCTCTCTCTTGGTTGGACTCCTCTCTCTCTTGGTTGGACTGCTCTCTCTCTCTCTCTCCCCAATTCTCTGCATTAAATAATCATAGGTAGGAAGCTGAGGACCAGCTTCCAACTGTTTTCTCCAGGCCAGCGATCGATCCTAATGTCGGTTAATTTCTTCATGATAGCTAGCTGTCCAGCACGTGAAATGCCAGCAAGCTTCTGACACGTGCCCCCCAACAAAAAAGTCGTACGGTAGCGGTACGGTTTGTACGTAGTCTTCTACTACTGCTACTTGTTAGCATGAGCATTAATAGAGTACTTAAACGGCGTGCATGGATGGTACAGTTGTAGAGTGACGGTGTGCGTTGACTCTACAGCTATTTTCACTAGGATTCTTGCCTCGTTTTTTTGGGATTTTAATTCTTAATTAATTCAGTTTCTCTCTCAATCCAAGATTAATTCAATGCTATGTGCAAGCTAGAGTCAACGTGCCATTGTGATTAAGTGTTTGGTTTAATTTAGTGTGTTAGTAATTTATATGCTGTTCGTTTAGAAGAGCGTGGAAGTGCAAGAGTAGTGAAGATGAAAGGTAGTTTTCTAAAGTTGGAATGGTGAGTTTGTTACCATTTTCGACTTCATGTCAAATGGTACTGAAGTAGTGAGTGTTTGAAGTATTATATGTAAACTCCTTCTAGTCCACCAAAACTTTAAACTTATGGTGAGGATTAATAGTTACGTTTATTTCTTTTAACATATTTTTTCAGATTAAGCATTGTTTTTTAAGTAGATAATTGGACTCACATTGTGAAATCTGAGTTGCTCGATCTGTTACTATATAAAAGATTTATTCTGCTACACCTGTTTTCCGAATGATTGAAGGTGTTACAATTTTGCATTCTAGCATAAAGTGAAAAATAGAGTAATTAAAGGAGGCACAATTGCAAACACATAATCCAATAAAAGATATCAAAATCTAAAGTACTGATCGAACTAATAAAGTTGTCACTAAACTTTACATCATAACTAATTTTTAGAATTCTTTTAAAAAAAATTGTCTAAGCCTTGTAGAATGCATGTGGTATATGCTAGCTTTAATTATTATTTTTTTGTAACAAGGACAAATCAATAGCATGGCTCTTTATTAACAAAAAGAAAAGTGCATTAATTAATTAGGAAACTAAAATTAAGAACTAGAGATTGATGGATTTGGGAAACAAATTAAGAAAAAATTTGCCCAATATTCAGATGGCAACAATTGAACTAACTGCATACGTGCCAGATGGAAGCTTCCTATAAATCATTGCAGCATAAAAATGCTAAAAGAGATGCAGCCATCAGCATTAATAATATTTATGGTGACAGTGTGAATATTGTTAATTTTTAATACAGAGATAGGATTAGTTTATATATACGTCAACTGACCCGATATGCAACCGGCAATTATTTTGATAACGCTTATTTTGTTTTGTGTTCTGAGGATTTGATAAATTTGATTATCTGGATTGATGAGTCATAAACATCCCAGATCTAAAGGTACGTCTAGATTTTTCAGAAAGAATCAAATCTGTAGTGAAAGTTAAAGAATTTATGTGAACCTATTTTTCTTCAAGTTAATTATACAGGAAAAGAAAAACAGAAAAACAACTTAATTAATTAGAAAACTACTCCTTCACAAGACAAGGCTGCGCAACTTCTAATCTATAGCCATATATGTGGCTACTGATAATTAAGAACAGGAATCTCTGTGAAAATTTGAACAAAATTAGTGGTATAAACACCAATGTTCAAAAAGCATCTGCAGCGTTGTTCCCTTCCTAAAGATTATGTGATAATATCCCAACTTTGGTTTATCAAGTGTTGATAGTCCTCAATAATGGCACACCAAGAGGGCTAAAGTTTGTTTGTGTTCCCATGAGTAGTTAGCTCAATAGTTCTCAATTAAGGAGCTCATAATTAAGAGGAGTAATTTTATGAATTAGCAATATATCATAGTAGCTTATCTGGGTTAATTGGATCATTAGTCATTGTATTTATCTTATAGTTAGATGTTCGCACATGTGCTTTAATTGTTTAGATGACCGGTTATATAATTAAATACTAATTGGACCGCTAGTTTCTTCTGATATTTTCTTCCAATTTAAGTTATAAATCTTCATTTATTTTTAAACAATACAAGTTACTCTATGTCGCAAGTTAATATTTTTAAAATAATATATTAAATGCAATATAATTATTCAGTACAAGGTAGTTGTCTGATATGTCACAAATTTTTATTTTTATAAGTGATCAAGATATTACATAGGAAGAATCCGGCATATCAAATGATCAAGAACTTTTTAATTTCAAGTCTACAAAATAAGTTATACCAATTGACAAAAGAAATTTTAATTACATGGCCAGTCATGTAAAAAATTAAAAAACAGGTATGAATGTCCAAACACAAGGTAAATACAGTGACTATTGACTGATCAGTTACCCCAGTTTATCAAGAAGTGCTTAAAGTATTGTTGGAAATTAATTATTTAGAATAGAATTTAAAGTAAAAGGTATAAGTGGATCAAAGAACATAACATCGTGTGTTATAATATTACTCATAAGAGACCAAACTTTAAACGAATATCTGATTGTTGGGGATTTGAAACAATCAAATCGAATCTGTGCCCTTCCAAACCTTGTGTTTGAGAGTAGAAAAGTAGGAAAATCACCGCAAATAAAAGATAAAACTTGTAGGAAAGTAAACAAGAAAGAACACACCAGATTTAACGAAGTTCGGCAACGTGCCTACGTCCTCGGGAGCCACACGGCATAATTCTTTGATTAATTAAAGAAGATTATGATGCCCACAAATAGGTTTTTATCTCTCTGAGATCTCTCTGAAAGAATCCTCTCAAAACCCTCTTTTTCATGTGTTCTACAAATCCTAAAAACTTTTAGGTATATATATAGGATCCCAGCCCAAAACATAATGAACGAATCAGGAAACTAAAAAGCCCGACATCGGTCGACCGAACCAATAACTTCGGTCGACCGATCAGAGTGTCAATTTACAGGGTCTGCTCGTGCACATTTTCGATTGACTGGACTCCTCGTGTTGGTCGACCGATCAGAGTGTTAATTTATTCTCAGTTTCCTACAGGCATCGCGGTCGACCGGACTTCCTTCGTCAGTCGATCGGTCAGCTACTGGACTGCTTTTTTCGTCTTTTTGATTCAGCTTTGGGTCTACACACTTAGACTAGCAATCTCTCACTTGGAGACCAAAACACTATCAACGAGCTCACCCGAACTCCTACCTTCTTCGCAAGCATCTTCTCCTACACGAAAAAATCCATTCTTCAATCATCATCAATCTGGCGATCCTGCTGATCCTTCTGGTGTGGCTCTGCCTTCATCTTCTACGCGTGAAGGCCAACTAAAGTTGCACACAATTCTATTTTGTCGATGGTTACTGCTTTCGTCAACATATCCGTAGGATTTTGACTCCCCAAAATCTTCTCTAGTTGTAACTTTCCGTCCTCAATTAGCGAGCATATAAAATGGTATCGTACGTCGATGTGCTTTATTCTGACATGATATACTGGATTATTAGCAAGGTGTATAGTGCTTTGGCTATCACAATAAAGAACTCTGTTTTCCCGCTTCAGATCTAACTCTTCCAGGCACCCAGTCAACCAAATCATCGCCTTACTGGCTTCAGTCACTGCGACATATTTTGTCTCAGTTGTGGAGAATATTACAATCTTCTGCAGATGTGAGACCCATCTCATTGTTGTCGATGCTAAGGTATAAACATACCTCGTGGTACTTCGTCTCGTATCATGATCACCAGTAAAATCCGCATCCACGTATCCCTGTAGTACAAAATCCTTCCTCCTGAAACATAGTGACTTGTTCGTAGTTCCTCTTAAGTAACACAATATTCACTTCACGGCCTCCCAATGATGTTTCCCTGGATTGCTTGCAAACATGCTCATAACTCCCACTGCATGGGTAATATCTGACCTTGTGCAAACCATCGCGTACATAAGACTACCAATGGCTGGTGAATATGGCACTCTGCTCATATGATCCTTCTCTGCATCTACCTTGGGTGATTGCTCCTCAGATAACTTGAACTAACTTCCAAGGGGTGTGCTAACAACCTTAGCATTCTGCATGTTGAACCTCTGAAGTACCTTTTCGATGTATTCAGCTTGACTTAACTTCAATGTCCATTCAGCTTCATCTCTACTGATTCGTATTCTAATAATTTGCTTCGCTGCACCTAGATCCTTCATAGAAAAATCCTTCGCCAGCTGCTTCTTCAAGTTATTTATCTCCTCTAAACACGGTCATGTAACTAACATGTCATCAACATACAATAATAACACAATATAGCTGGACTCGAACCTTTTGAAGTAACAACAATGATCTGAATTACATCTTCCATAGCCATTGCTCTGCATGAAGTTGTCGAACTTCTTATATCACTGTCTCGAAGCTTGTTTCAAACCGTACAAGCTCTTCTTGAGCTTACATATCATCTCTTCCTTTCCTTCTTCAATGAAGCTAACAGGTTGCTTTATGTAGATTTCTTCATCTAAGTTGCCATGAAAAAAGGCAGTCTTCATATCTAACTGCTCAAGGTAGAGATTTTCTGCAGCTATTAAGCTCAACACCACTTTGATGGTTATAAGTTTCACAACGGGAGAAAATATCTCCGTATAATCTACTACTTCCCGTTGTTGGAACCCCATTATAACTAATCTGACCTTATACATCTTGCTTCCATCACTCTCCT
>BQKN01000588.1:204021-243296 GCA_022839385.1 Asparagus kiusianus
TTAATTAATTCAGTTACATTCGATTTCCTAAAGTCTACATATTCAATAAAAGTCTGAACGCGCTTGTATCATTTTCCTCTAAAACTTGTCACCCCTCATCTCTCGTGTGCATTGACATCATAAGGTCATGAGAATTTCACCATCAATTTTTTTTAAGGTCCCTCGAGGTTCCGATGAAAGTAACATCTCCAATAGAAATTTTGACAATTAATATGTTTCATCAAACCCTAACTTATTGCTAAAGTGAAAGGGTTTCAAACAAAGAGAAGATTGCTTATGTTTCGCCTTGGCGAAGTAGTTCGGAGATTAAGTCTTGTTGTGGTGGTTTATTTGAGGAGTATGATTTAAATTTTTTTGACTATAGATTATTCATGCAAAAGTTGATGTTTGATTTGTATTTGTTGGAAGTGGACAATGTCACATTAGGACTCGCTAGCTTAGTAGATATATACGTGGGTTCTCCTCCGTAGAAATCAAGAAGAAAATTTGAAGGACGGAATTTGTCCAAGATTATAGTTGATTTGGTCATTGTAGTATTGGAACATGAGATAACACACGACAGAATATTTGTTCAATACGTTTTGTTGATTTCAAACTTTTTTTTTCTCAAAATGAAATACTTTTACAAACTATTCATGAGGCTTATTCATGAGAATGAGAGAGTGACGTAGGAGAACTAATTTAACATCATCAATCATGTTTGCGGATGTACTAGGAGTTGGGCATATATTATTTTCTTAGTTTCACTAGTAACAAGAAACAAATTGACTATTTTGCACTTAAATACCTTGTAGTTACCCCCCCCCCCCCCCAAACCCCATATACCTAACTCTTTTTTCGTAGCACTTACATACTCTGAAGTTTTTTAAGACACTTTAGCATTTCTGTTACGATGGAACTGAGATGCAGGCCGTGTGGCGGGGTGGGGGGGGGGGGGGGGTGAATAGATTTGTTATAGATTTTCGCTAAAACACAGAATTTGCAATGGAAATGATATCAAAATAAAAGCGAAAAGCCAAACAAAAAATGAGGGGCTTCGTCACTATGACTAGAGTTCATCTGAACCACAATTCGATTTAGTAGTCTTACAAAGGTCGCGGCCTGAAATCTATCCGAAACCATACTTCTAACCTAACTCCTCACAGACAAGTAACACCTAGCCCTAGCTAGTCCCAATCTTCAATTATCACCAGTTTGAGTACACCGCAAAATAAGATAAAACAAACCAACTAAAATAATTTAAGAGCAAGACAAATAGATCTTACAGTCCTTTTTTAAGCAAACTGTTCTTTGAAAGAATTGAAGTGAAGCTCGATGAAGAAGCTGTTACAATGTCAAATCCAAGGGCAACTCTCCTCAGTGAAACGATTCGAAGATACTGAGCACAACGAGAAAGAGTTTGAACGAGGCTCCGGGTATCGAATCACAAATCAACTTCACACAAACTCTAGAATAAAATTTCTCTCGTTTTCTTTTCCTATCTTATATAGTTTTTGACAATAAAGGGAGAGATATAAGAATCATTAGGCATGTCCATCCGGGCCGGCCCGGGCCGGAAATCCGGGCCCGGGCCGGGCAAAACCGGGGCCCGGACCCGACCGGGCCGGGTTCCGGGCTGGCCCGGGTGTGTTTCATTTTTTTTCATTTTTTTTAAAAAAAATTTCCAAAATTTTTCAATTTTATTTAATTTTTAAATTATAAAAAAAGACAAGAAAAATAATAAAAACAATAATTTTATTAATTACTTAAAATGACATAAATTACAAATAAAAATGATAAAAACAAATTCTTTATTAATAATTAATAAATCATTTACAAATTATAAGTACAAATTTATTTTGGAATTAATCGCATCACAATAGATAAGTAAATCCCAACTAGGTTGGCACCTACTCACCTATATCACTATCATTTGCAATTATTTCCAAAATAATTCTTTACAAATTTTAAGCTAAGATATAAAAACTACAATCTATTCATTATATCTATCTGTTAGTCCTAATTCTTCAAATTTATCTTCAATTCCAGCCATCCGATCGATTCCTTGCGTTCGCTTCTCGTACCTCCACCAATCTTGTAAGCACATCACCGCTTATACAGTATACGGATCCAAGCATGTCCTATGATCGTCGATCAAACGACCTGCTGTGCTGAAGGCGGATTCCGAAGCTATCGTCGAAACCTGCACTGTTAGTAAGTCACGAACCATGGTGGAAAGTATAGGATATAAAACTGATCCATATACTTTCCACCATTGCAAAATATCTAAAGCATTTCCTTGACATCTAACTAAAGAAGCAGAAAAATATTCATCTATTTCAGAAACCTCCGATGATGACGATCCAAGTCCAGATCCACCAGTTAGCTCAGCTACCATTGCATACCTATCAAAACTTACACTTTTACCTCGGGATGAGCTCGAAGAAACCGAAGCTGTAGACTGTTGCGTAGCTACACCATGTCTAGCTGCATACTCATCTATAAGGTTTGAAAATAATTTCTAATAGCTAAATGATGAGTAGTAGCAGTAAGGATGGTTCCATCATCTAAGTCTATAATCTGATTACCATACAAGGGTTGTAACAAACTTCGAAGGCCAATATCCTTCAAGCATGGATCAATAAGAACCCCCAAACCAAAAATATGAGGAATAGGCCTAAAGTACTTATTAAATTTGCTCTCCATTTTAAAAATCATAGGTCCAAAAGTATTATCCATACGATATTTCCCAAAAAAAATTTTGAATATTTAAAATTTGTAAAGCAGCTAAAGTAATGGTTGGATAATAACAGCCAGATAATAACATTGTAGCATCATAAAAAACTTATAACATTTCATTTAAATTACATATAATTGTCTATTCATCTTCAGTTATTCCATAAGTGCTACTAGAACTAGAACTAGAAGCATAATAGTTTATAAAAATCAGTTATAACATCTTTATATTCTATTGCTACACTTAACATTGCATATGAGGAATTCCACCTATGGTCAACATCTTTTGGAATTAGTCTAGGCTTTACATTTTTCTTTTACAAAATTGTTTCCATCTTTTAAGTCTTTGTTCAGAAGCACTATGCATGTAAGCAACTGTTCTAACCTTTTCTATCATAGGTTTAATTTCAGTAAATGCACTTTGAATAATTAAATTTAAAATATAACAGATACACCTAATATGAAAAGATCACCATGACATGGCAATGATAAAGTTGATCTGATAAAATCAACAGCTACATTGTTATTACTTGCATTATCTAGTGAAAGAGAAAATATTCTTTCAGAAATTTCTAATTTTATAAGTTCTTCAATTATTAAATTTGCAACATTAACACCAGTATGTGACTCTTCTATTGCAATAAAAGAAACAACTCTTTTAAACATTTCCTAATTTTCATCAATCCAGTGTGCTGTGATACATAAATATCCAGTTTGTGCTCTAGATGTCCAAATATCAGAAGCTAAAGAAAATTTACAGTTTAAATTTTTAAAATAAGAAATTATTTTTCTTGTTCCTGCTGATAATATTTTAAAATATCGCGTTGACAGGTTTGACGAGAAATTTTTTAAATGCAGGATAAAAACCATCTTTAAACATATCTTCAAATTCATCATCTTCTACTAATTTAAAAGGAAGGTTTTTAAGAATGATAAACCTGATTACGCATTTCCTGGCTCTGGCAACGTCATAGTTCCAACTACCGAGATTACCAGAAGAGGAGGATTGAGAAATCATAGATTGTCGGATATCACCTTGAGGAGTCTGGCCTTTGTTGTGTTTATCTAAATGGCGTTTGAGGTGGTTGGTGCCGCTCTTATGATGAGCTTGAAAAATCTTGCCGCACAATACACACTTAGCCTTCTGGGTGAGGATCCTACCGTGTTCATCCTTGGTGACGTCGATCTTCTCGTAAAAATTCCACACATCGGATCTTGGCCTTTTAGGAGCTCTTGGTGCAGATTCGTCACCACCGGATTCGGGATTAACTTCGGTAGGAGTAGACCCAGTAGGAGGACTCATAGTAGGAGGACTCATTTCAGGATCGGGAGATATGTTTTGCTCTTCATAATCAGATCCGGAAGCCATTTGATGAAAGGATTAGAAAGTATAAATAAGAGAGTATAAGAGTATAAGAGAGAAGAGATGAGTTTTTGGTGTGAAGAAAACAAATAAAAACCCCTCTATTTATAGAACCAGTCCCTTAGACAAATGACCAAAATAACCTCACAAAATAGCCGTTTTTTTGACCGTTTTTGAGGGCAAAATGGTCAAACGGCCGTTTTTGGCCGTTGTGGCCGGGCCGGCCCGACCCGGCCATTTTTGCCACAACGGTCACCATTGGTGACCGTTGCCCCGGGCCGGGTCTGCGGGCCCGGGCTGCCCGACTCGGAATCTGACCCGGCGTCGGCCTTGTTTCGGGCCGGGCCGGGCCCGGGCCGGGCGCCGCTGGGGTAACCCGAACCCGGGCCCGGAACCCGGCCTGGCCCGGATTTCCGGGCTGAGGCCGGGCCGGGCGGGGCCTTGGCCTGGGCCGGGCTCTGGGCCGGGGCCGGGCCGGCGGGTATTTTGGACAGCCCTAAGAATCATAGTAGAAGTTAGAGATGAAAGGGTCGATGAACGATTGAGATTAAAATATCAAATCTGCCAAAATATGTTTGATGGCTAAACACGACCATAAATGGTCTCTTGTGCACCATTGATGGTTACCATCGAATGTGCATTGTAGTCCATCGATGGTATAACTAACCATAGATAGTTCCTTGTAATCCATTGATGGTTGTACCATCGATGATTTTGATTCTTATTTCTATTTTTATTCGATTGTGCATTGTACTCTATTGATTGACTCATGATCGTCGATGATATCCTCATGACCATCGTAGGAGTGATGGCTAAAATCAATATGAATGTTGATTTTTTGCATCGTTTCGCCTCATATCTTTCATGTACTTGTTTATACCTGAAATATATCATCAGAAATAATCACCGGTAAGAAATAAGAGTTTTTATTACTCAAATAATAGATATTGTACGAATTACGTTCTAACATGTTAGGCAAATGTCATAATATTGTCACATTAACACTTGTTAACCTTTAACATTTGTTAACTATAAAATTTACCATAATCCTATTTTAACGTGCCCCAATCATATCTTTAAATAGAATGGAATAAGTTTAATAGTAAAATCGATAAACAAAGCTCTAAAATTAGAATCCATGTGTCAGATTGGAATATTCGAAGGAATATTCTCAAGTTTGTATAAAAAAAAATATACTAATGTGTTAATTTTAAAACTTCAAGTGCTATTAATAATATATAAGCGCAAGCTAGGATAAAACACAAGTGTTTAAGTGTTAATTAGCAAAAAAGATAGTCCATTAAAAATTCATTTTTTTTTAGCTTTATGTGAGCATGCTTATCTTTTTTCAATCATCAGTGTTGAAATTACATCTAAAAGTACTAGACATCAAGCCTCTTTTGCTCCAATTTGCACGCAGCGCAATTTGATGATATCCATTAATCAAACTATTAATTAACAATGTATGTATCACTCAATTCATTTTAGGGTTCAGTTTACCTAGTCTATTTATCCTTTCTAATTTCGATCAACTAGTTTCTAATTTCGATCATAATAGAAGTGTTATTTTATTTGAACACTTATCTCTGCGTTGCCTTTATATATGGCTTTATTTTTCTCAGCCCTTCTCATATTCAAAGTTAAAGACTGTTGAATCTTATCCAGTCCATAAATAAGACCTTCATGCATTTATTCTCATAAAAGATTATGCTAAAAATGAAGGCTGGACCAAAAAGAGCTGCACTTTGCCAATTCAATAGGGTTCAATTAGAAATAGGAAAAGGTAGGATGAACCAAAGAGTTATTTCTCAGTATTGGGTTTATTTTGGTGGATCCCCCAATTAGCTTTTTTTGTATGGTTTAAATAAATAATATAATTCATGGAGTCATATTGATATTATCTGTGAAAAATAATGTAGAGGATCTCTAGGCGTTATTCTTGACCAACGAAAAGAATTGACATTCCAATTTGCCCAAAGTTTTTTTAAAAAAAAACACGCATTTTGTCTAAAATTTGTAAAGTTCTGCAATAATGAAGCCATAAAAACAATTGTAGCCGTATCTCAACAGCTTTTCCCCCCCATTTCCAAAATACCTAATAAGTAATTAATTTTACTTTCATAATATATAACTTCATAGAAAATGTCATCTACATGCATGCATGCTACTCAAACAAACAATAGGTCAAACTACTCTGCAGCTAGCTACACTAACAAACAATCAAACTTAACCTTAATTTAGACCCATGAAATGTTTGTTTTCCATTTACTCCCCAACAATTTCCTCAAGGGGGGAAAAAAAGATAATAACTAACCAAAAGCAGAACAAAATACTTATTAGTTACATCAGAAACCAAAATTTAAAAAACACTGTCTCCAAAAATATATAAAATTTCAGAATCCGTGTGAGGGTAACTGCAGCAATTTTGATCGAGCTTTCGACTTCAACAGCAACACGTGGTTGGGAAAACTGGGGACTGCTCCACCGTCCTCTTCAGCCTCCCCCTCTATTTAAACTCCTCAGATTCACAATTGTTTCTTCATCACCAACAGAACAACAAACCCTCCTCTCTTTCGATCTCCTTCTCTTTCTTTTTTATATAGTTATAAAGAGAACATCACAAAAAGGCCCCTGACCCATTCAATAATCTCAAGAAAACAAGCGAAGGTGAGCCCTTTTCCTTCATTTGTATGATTTTCTTTGACATGGGTTTTGATCATTTGTGATGGTTATCTAGATATCGCATTGTCTTTAAACAAAACCCACAAATTAAATTTTCCATTTTATTTCTCTATATATTATAGGAAAAGGGAGTTATCTTCAACATAAATCACAAATGGGGTTGACATTGTCTTGCCCAAGTTGTGGTTTTGATTCATTGGATGAGAGCCTTGATGCTCTATTGAAATCTCTTAGCTTTGGCAATGGCTACATCAAGTCCTCACTTAGATCCCTCAGTTTCAATGGCAGAGAGTCAAAGCTCAAAGCTTGGGGCTCTGGCAAGCTCCTTATCAAGAGATCTCTGAGCTTCAATAAGAGAGACAGTGAAAAGGAAACATCTCAGATTGATGAAAGAATGAACAAACCAAGCCCAGCAAAGATTAGTAGATTTGCTCGTTCGCCTGAAAAGGTTAGTGAGCCGAGGAGCCCGAAGCATGAAGCTGCTCTGAAATTGCAGAAGGTTTATAAGAGTTTCCGGACGAGGAGACAGCTCGCAGATTGTGCTGTTCTTGTTGAGCAAAGATGGTATAAATATTAAAACTAGTTCTTTCTTCTCTTATTGTGCATTGTTGACCGAAGGTCATTGCTAATTTTGTAAATTTTGATGGTGAATTTAGGTGGAAGTTGCTAGATTTTGCTATGCTGAAGAGGAGCTCAGTGTCTTTCTTTGACGTTGAGAAGCCTGAATCTGCTTTGTCGAAATGGGCAAGGGCGAAATCTCGGGCTGCTAAGGTACGATCTTCTACAATGAAGAAGAATATAGTCTCATTGTGTTATATGAAAGGAACTTTAGTTGTAATTTTGGTTTCATAATTTTAATATACAGGTAGGACAAGGCCTATCAAAGGATAAAAAGGCTCGAAAACTAGCTTTGCAACATTGGCTCGAGGCAGTAAGTCTTGCAAATTTCAGAACTTTTTTATGGTATATGGGTTACTCTAAGCATTGAATGAGATGCTAAAGTCCATTTTGTTAATGTTTTGTGGATAGATTGACCCTCGTCATCGTTATGGTCACAATCTACACTTCTATTATGATCGTTGGTTGCGTTGTGAGAGCAAACAACCCTTCTTCTATTGGTAAATTTCAAATCACACCTTATATATAATAAATTTAAAGTTCATGTTTGATTTGGTCTAAACTAGTTAGTATGAATCTCTAGGCTCGATGTTGGAGAAGGAAGAGAAGTTAGCCTTGATGATAAATGCCCCAGAGCAAAGCTTCAACAGCAGTGTATCAAGTATTTAGGACCAGTAAGCCTTTCAATCTGTTAACAGTTCTTCATACATGGAAATTTATCGATTAGGTCTAATTCGAAGATATTCTTGTTATAGAAAGAAAGAGAGGTCTATGAAGTCATAGTTGAAGATGGGAAATTATTATACAAGAAAAGTGGGGAGGTTCTTGACACAACTGAGACATCTTCAAACTCAAAGTGGATCTTTGTTCTTAGCACATCGAAGAACTTATATGTTGGCCAGGTAAATTTCTTCTATATCAATAAGAATTTTGACATACTTTAAGATCGACAAACTTAGAGTACCGATGATAGTTATGGGGCTTATTGCAGAAGAAGAAAGGCACATTTCAGCACTCAAGTTTTCTTGCTGGAGGAGCTACATCAGCTGCTGGAAGATTAGAAGCACAAAATGGGATTCTTAAGGTAAAAATAGAGCATTTTTTATTATTAATTCTATAAAAATTTTCAAAGATATGTCAATTCCTTGAATTTGTTATTAATGATTCATGTATTTTTCTTCGCAGGCTATATGGCCACACAGTGGGCATTATCGTCCAACTGAAGAGAACTTCCAAGAATTAGTCGCCTATCTTCAGTCAAAGAATGTCGATCTTGCTGATGTTAAGGTCAGTAATACTATTCCATAAGCTGTTACTTACAAACCTTGAGAACACAATGATTCGAAAGCTAACTCATTTCATTATATCCTTCAATTTAAACAGACAAGTCCGGTTGAAGGAGAAGAAGATACCTATGGCTCGCTAAGACCATCCCGCTCTGAACTTGACTTAAGAATAAACCCTGAGCAAAGTGAGCCAACAATTAACACGCTACAGCTCCCCGACTCATTCAATAAATCCAAATCCCAAGAGGAAGAAAGAGATCAAGATAACAAAATACCAAGTGATGACTCAGAGGAGAGCGAAGGAGAGGAGGAGGAAACAAAGAACGAGACAACGGAGGTCTCGGATGATTCAGAAGATTCACAGGTCGCAAGCCAACTCAGTCTTCGAAGAAAATTCAGGAATCCAACATTATCAGTTCAGTTAGGAAAACAACTTTCTTATAAATGGAGTACAGGAGCTGGACCTAGGATTGGATGTGTGAGGGATTCACCCTCAGAGCTTCGTTTTCGAGCATTGGAGCAAGTGAATTTGTCTCCTAGAAGCGAGGCGGTGGCTCAATTGAATTTAGGGAGCCCAATTTCGGGGGCAAGTGCACATAGTAGTTGCCTTAAACAACTAGTTGTGTAGAAGGAAGTAGACGTTCTTTGTATGTACAGGTTAAGGATGAGGAGGATTCATTCATTCAATTTTTTGTAGATGTTGTAGAGAGATACATAACACAAAGTGTAACGTTTTTTGTTGGGTTGATAGAGATTAATATACACTTGTTCTTTTAGAACTGAACTACTTATCTTGTGACACGAGCAATGTTAGATTGACATGCATTGTTAGTTCATAATTGTAGAGTTTTTGTAATTGACATAGAATCAAAATGACTCCAGATTTGAGGAGATATCTTAAAATTGTGAGATTTTTCTTAGCTTTTCAATGAGGTGATTAGTGATAAAACATATTGCAGATATGATAAGAGGAAACTACTAATTTGTGTTGGACTGCAATTAGAGGGTTGATTGCATGTGTTCGGTGTAGAATGCATTGTTTGTTAATGATCACTCGATTTAAGTTTTTTGTGATTGGGAAGACTCTAAAATTTTCTAGAGTTTGTAAATTCTTGAAATTTCTGTAAAAGCTTTTGATTGAGAAGGTTGTTAATATATCCTTTGCGTATGAGCTAGAGAAAGATAGGTCATCACAGCTCTAATCATCATACATATGATCATACATATGCAGATCATAGTTGATAGGTTAAATTTATGACACGTTAGCGACACATCAACCATGTAGAATTAGCAAAGAAATTGGAAAGGAACAGGTTTGGAAAGCAGGAATCAAGTTTGGTGTTGTTCGGTCGACCGCGGTGCTAGGCCGGTCCACCGAATACGTGCACAGACCCTGGGTATGATTTAGGGCTTGGTGCGGTCGATCGTCGCTGTCGACCGCCAAACCATGTAATCAAACCCGAGAGTCTGAAGTTGGGTGCGGTCTACTGCCGTGGTCGACCGCCGAATCCTGCAGTTGATTTTTCTGGGTTTTGTGTTTATCGCGGTCGACCGCGCATCGGGTCAGGCCTAGTTCTTTGTTTCCTATTCTGATTTGGTTATGTGTTGATATATAATCCTAAACACGTTTTAGGGTTTTGGGGAAGAGCGATATTGGAGATATTTGGAGCACAGAAAAAGAGAGTTTTATGGAACTATTGGTTAGGGTTTTGTTTAAGAGATTGAGAGCTTTATGTGAGAGATTAGTTTGTAAATTTGTAATCTCTATTTGTACTCTTCTTCTCTATTAGTGAAAACTCATCCCCTTCTTGCCCCGTGGACATAAGTAACTTGCCGAACCATGTAAAATTCGTTTGTTAGTGTTTGTACCGTTATTTTGGATTGTTTGGCCTTCTCTCTCAGCATTGGTATTTGTTCTTGGTATCCCATCGGTTTGACCGCCATGCACAACAAGTGGTATCAAATATTTGGCTACACTTGGGCTAGGTGGAGGAGTAGATCGCTTTGGAAGCTCGTCTAGGGTTTTAGTTGGTGATAAATGTGGGATTTTTACTATTATGAATCTCGTTTCTGTCGTGTGGGGTTGAGATCTTTCGGAGGCTCTTATTAGGGTTTCACTTGGACATATAAAAATCTTTTTTTTTTAAGTTTGGATCTATTCTTCGTTTGTTCCTCATTGATTTGTTGGTGCTTTGAGAAAGATGGTCGAGAAAGAAGAAGTTGTGGAGAGTACTTCTGACGTGAAAACCGTTTAAAGTTTGAATATTCACTCTATGAAGATAGATGTGAAGAAATTTAACGGTACTAATAATTTTGGTCTTTGGAGATGTAAAGTCTTGAACGCGTTCAACGAGCAAAATTTGGAGGATACTTTGGAGTTGGATGGAAAACCGGATGACATTGAGGAGAAGGTTTGGAAAAAGATGAATCGAACGGTGTGTGGTGTGATTAGGTCTTGTTTAACACAAGATTTAAAATATGATGTGATCAATAAGACTTCGGCAAAGAAGATTTGGGAGATCTTAGAGGGTAAGTATTTGAAAAAGAGTGTGGAAAACCGCTTGCATTTGAAGAAGAGACTTTATTGCTTCCAATTAAAGAAGAAAACCTCCATTGGTGATCATATGAACGACTACACGAAGCTTTTCTTGTGGATTTGATGAATGTAGATGTTATGATTGAAGATGAGGAGAAGACGTTATTGTTATTGAGTTCTTTACTCGACGAAGAATATAAGACTTTCGTTCTTACTCTTATTAATGGGAAGTCATCTCTTTCATATAGTGAGGTCACCGCTGCACTTGTGAATTATCAGTTTCGGAAGAAGGATAATGAGACTTCGATTGATACAGTAACGGGGGTATTGGTCGCAAGAGGAAAGAGTCCAAACCGTAGTAGGAGATCATAGTCTAGAGGAGCACACCCTGCAGTTTGTAAGAATCAGTGTGTATTTTGTAAAGAAGATGAACATTGGAAAGTCGAATGCTCAAAGTTGACAGATCGAGTAGGAAAGAATAAGGGAAAAGCTATTCAAGCTTCAGAGGTGAATGTTACCAAGACTAGTGGCGACAATTCAAATTCGAATTCTTCGGGCTATTCGTGCCCTGCACTAACGTCAGTTTGTGTTGCCGAATTTACAGAATGGATGTTAGATTCGGGTGTTTCTTACCATATTTATCCTAAGAGGGATTGATTTTCCAACTTTGAGGAATTAGAAAGAGGGGATATCGTGCTCATGGGTAATAATCATGAATGTCCTATTGGTGGTATCAGTATCGTTCATATTAAGATGTGTGACGTGGTGATTCGGGAGTTAGATGAAGTGAGATTCGTTCCGCAGTTGAAGAAGAACATCATTTCATTTAGAGTTTTGGAGGTAGCAGGCTATCGGGTAACCTTAGAGGATACGTCTTTGAAGGTCACATTTGTGTCCATGATTGTGATGAAGGGCGTCAGAAAGAAGAATTTGTACTATTTGATTGGGAGCATGGTGATTGGTGGAGAGCTGACGACTTCTTTAGATTTGGCTAGACTGTGGCGTTCGTTGCTGGGTTATTTGATTGTTGATGCCATGCATGGATTGTTGAGGAATGATTTGACCTGCAGATTGAAATCTTGTAAGCACATTGGTATGAGTAAGGAGATCGATGTGGAGTTTGATACTTCTATTCACCGAGCGAATGGTCTTTTAGATGGTGTTCCTTCAGATATTTTGGGGCCTTCCAAGGAAACATCATTATAAGGTAATATGTATTTGGTTTCCTGTGTTGGTGACTGTTCTAAATATTTATGGGTTGTAACTAAGTCCCGTTGATGTGAAATCCTAGTAGTCAATAACAGGTGGAAGAAGTGTATTGGCAGAAAGGTAAAACGTTGTTCTAATTTTGGTAGGGGTTCTTTTCTGTATTTGTGCTGAGCTCGCTATAGTTTGAGACACTTTATTAGAGAGGAAACATTGAGGTGACGAGATGAGGTGACAGATTTGATGAGTCATTCCTTGCTGGAAGAGGATCGGTATTTGATGTCGAGCATTGGTTTGCAGAGGAGTTCTAGTGTTGAGGCTTTGATATATTGAAGCCATCTTATTCATAGATTGCCGACTGCTGCGTTTAGAGTATTTGGATCTGGTGGAGCTGATTCAGAATTTGGGTTGCTTCGGACATTTGGTTTCCCATCATATGGTCACTTCGAGGATGTGAGATTTGATCCGAGTACACATTTGGAATTCAAAGGCTTGTTTGGTTATCAGTTGTTGGACTCTGATATTGTTCTGAGCATGTATGTCATATTTGACTCTCAGCGGGTAGAGAGTGTTGGACAGATCGTTGGGATATCATAGCGGATGTAGAGTGATGTTACTCCACATTAGGTAAAGATTACTCCATATTCTCTAGATCATTCTGTATCATTTGAGATTCTAGCTGAGGTGACACATATTGAGGATCATGTTGATTTGGACATAGATGATGAGTTAGTTGATTCATGTGTAGCTGATAGACACAGTTTGGATTTGGCTATGGCCGTTGGTTCACCTCAGGTGGAGGTGTTTAGTTCGTTTCATTTTGGGGCCGTTGGAAAAGTTATCAGTTGCAGATTTGTTGATGGTGTTGGAGAAGGGTTAAAAACTCTTCTCGTTGATTGAGATCCTTTGGAGGCCATTTGGTGAACTACTTGAGGCTTGATTTCTTAGGCAAGAGGATACGTAGGTAGTCAGTTATGCTGCAGTCGATTTGGTGAGTTGATACCAACATTTGGAGATTGTTCGTATTTTTATTTGAGTTCATGACTTGTTGTGGATTGAGTTTGTTGTCGTGGTTTTGTTCCACTTCATACTGAACGCAACAAGTGGGACGTTTGGTTGGTATTGGTGTCGGCTCAGTTTTGGAAAAAATTCGTCGAGGTGGAGAATTGTAGAATTGACGAAGATATTGGAGAAGATCTGGTTTGGGAAGCAGGGATCAAGTTTGGTGTTGTTCGGTCAACCGCGGTGCTAGGTGATCGATCGAATACGTACACAAACCATGGATATGATTCAGGGCTTGGTTCGGTCGACCGCCAAACCCTGTAATCAAACCCGAGAGTCTGGAGTTGGGTGCGGTCGATTGTCGTGATCGACCGTCGAATCCTGCAGTTGATTTTCTGGGTTCTGTGTTTGTCGCGATCGACCGTCGCGGTCGACCGCGTATCGGGTCAGGCCAAGTTTTTTGTTTCCTGTTCTGATTTGGTTTTGTGTTGATATATAATCCTAAACACGTGTAGGGTTTTGGGGGAGAGCAGTATTGGGATATTTGGAGCACAGAAAAAGATAGTTTTCTGGAGCTATTGGTTAGGGTTTTGTTTGAGAGATTGAGAGCTTTGTGCGAGGGATTAGTTTGTGGATTTGTAATCTCTATTTGTACTCTTCTTCTCTATTAGTAAAAACTCATCCCCTTTTTGACCTGTGGACGTAGCCAACTTGCCAAACCACGTAAAATTCGTTTGTTTGTGTTTGTGCTGTTATTTTGGATTGTTTGGACATTCTCTCTCGGTATTGGTATTTGTTCTCGGCACCCCATCGGTTTGGCTGCCGCGCACTACAAACCAAGTATACGGAGAGGCGCACCCAAAAGAGTGCAGACAACGTAAAGTTTAAAGTTGGGCAAAACGTTCATCATGAATTTGGAGAAATTAAAACCTTTATTTAGTTACGTGCTTGTTAATCAGCCTACATTACATGTATGCTTTTCTCTGTCTTATTTAGATCTGCTCCCCACCCAATTCTCATCTTTAAGAAACACTTCGCTCATGGTGTTCACGTCAATTCAATCACACTTTCAACTCTTAAGACCCCTAACATGGTGGTCTCAACTTCTACTTCGGTTACAAGGATTTCGTTTTAGGTCTTTTCCCTCATCTTAAAATTGGAGATCCATCTCTATACGGAACAAGTGTTTTAATTTTTAAAATTGTATTTGATTTTCAGTCTTTAACTAGCAGGAAAAACGTGGCTCCCCTTATTGGGAGAACAAATCATCTCAGAACTACCCACATGTGAGCAGCCAGTTCTCTGTCATTCACGGCAATGGTAAAACTCCCAAACAAAACCTCTTCTACCCCTCTGAGTAACGCAGACTACTTGTTGGCATGCGGACAATTCTAAACTCTGGCTTAAAAACGGAGGGTAAATTTAACATAACCCCTTCAATTTTTGGTTGTTTTTTGTTCTATAAAACCCCTTTGAACTTTGACGTGGTTTGCACATAACTCCATGACCTTCTTTGAAGATTTTTCACATAAATCCTCAAATAATTTGGTCAAGTCTTAACGTTCATGTGACAAGCACGTGAATAAATAAGGAGAAAATAAAATGTGACACGTGATCGAGGGCCACTCTCTCTTTTGCTCACGTGTTTGACACGTGACACATTAGCTTTGGTTTAGGGGGTTAAAGTAAAATATCTTCAGAAAAGTTCCGAAGAAGTTCAGGAGAGTTATGTGCAACACCCCATAAAGTTTAGGGGTTTTGTGGACATAAATAGTTAAGAGGGGCTATCTCATAATCTGGCTAAGTAAATACGGGCTTTATGAAATTTACCCTAAAACAGAACTGTGATAATTTCTCGTGTCTGACGTGTCACCATCCCATTCGCTCAGAACAACACCAACGGCCCGATCATGTCCTCCCTTCACAACCGTCCGATCAGTCAATCCAACGGTTACAGTGGAAACCCTAATTTCCCCCCTCGCGATCTCAACTCTCTATCGATATAAAACCCCAAAAACACCGCCAAAACCCCTCTTCCATCTCTCCTGGCTCTCTCTCCTTCGTCTGCAATCAGAGCGAGGTTTTGATCATTTCAAAGGTGAGTTCTTCAAGTTCTCTTTACTTCATTCGTGTTTTTGCTATAGATCTTATAATTATCTTCAATTTTAGCTTAATTTCATGTTAATTAGGTTATGATCTCATTTACTGCTAATTTTTTTTACGGTGGCTCTATTATTTATCTGATGGTTGTTTGGTAGACGTTCATATTATCCTTTAAAAAAGTTAATGTTATTAGATGGTATCATGATTTCTAATGTACAAACCTAAAGATATGATTTTTATATGTCTCGGGCTTCTGTGAAAATTAAAGAGCTTGAGGACATGTGATCGTAGTTTTTATTATTTTTTATGGTCTCTGAATATTTCAAGAATGATAAGCTCTTCAAAGTTCATAACTTTAAAGCTTTAGATTTCTACTGACGATATTGATGAATACTGCATGTTGCTGGAAATGTGTTGTTCTGAAAAGTTAACCGTGTTATAAAATATGAGCCTGTCGTACATTCAGATTTACAGTTACGGTGATAATAAATTAATAATTCTCTCTCCATTCATCAAAATTTATCTTTCTGGGCTGGATTCTGTTATTGACATTAACTTGGGCAATTTACCAGTTTATGGAAGGGGTTACTTGGGGCATTTTAAACTTGTGCTTTGTTTGGGAGTTTAGTAATGGAAGGGACGGACAGTGAAATAACGGAAAGGGAAGGTGGGGAATGGAAGTGAAAAGATAAAATGTTGTTTGGGAGTTTAGTAAGGAGAACGTAAGTAAATTTATATTAGCTTGTTTGGGAGTTCTAATAAAGAGGAGGGAAGTGAAGTGAATATGTATAAAGTTACGTAAATACCCTTACATATTGGATGAGAGTATATCTTAACCATTAATTTTAATGCCATAAGGGTGTAATTGTCTTATCATGTTGTAAAATTTTACATTGGTTTCCATTCCATCCTCTAGCCCCCGAATTGGAGGGGGTGAAAATGGAAGGAAATTTAACATTCCATTCCATCCTCTTAACCCCCTTAAAAAACTCCCAAGCAAGGTGAATTTCACTTTAACTTCCATTCATTAACCTCCATCCAAACAAGGTGTTAGAGTCACATTTTTGTTTTTGTCTTATTGTCTTTTCCTCGTTGTAATCTGACTTTTTTTTGCAGTTGTAGTGTCTAAGTTTCTCTTCGTTACTGACACACACATTTTGGTTTTATATTTCTGCTCATACTGCCATGTATCTTTTGCAAATTGCCATTAGAGTCAGGACAATGGTGCCTTTTTTTTGCACATTTATTTTATATGAAAATAATGGATCCATCGAGGGGAAATGTTGGGTATATTGAAGGGAAATAAGAGATTGGTGAGGGATATTGAGAGGTGAAGTTGAAATAGGGAGAAAGGTGCTGCTGATTCTCCATTTTGGCTCTTTGCTAGGCATGCTTACTTTTTAAAGATTCAAAGAGGGATGCTATCTTCTTTATCTTAGTATCAACAAACCCCTACATTGTGAATTTAATTGTTTGTTGCCATCAAATAAGAAAACCATATGACTTTCCAAACCTCAAGAAGAGACAGATAACTGCTAGGCATATAGATTATCATTTCAATTAAAAATGAGGTAGAAACTAGCCTGAATCAAGTTGTGTGTTCCTTGGCTATGCCTTATCACATTAATCTTGTTAGTATAACTGAGATCTATCATCATCTGGCGTTAATGATAATGAAGAAGATACATATGTTGTTGATAGAATCGAAATGTCCAGTGTTATGGCTTCGTCGATGAATCCATTATTGACTTTATTTTTTACAAGTAATACCTGAGCTTATGTACATGTATGTTGAAAAAGACGGAACTGGAGGTTATAAACCATTGAACAAGTGTACCCATTTTCTAGAAAGTTTCTAGTGTGGGCGACCAATGGCAATATATGTGCACCCAAGGGGTATCAACCCTTGTATCAGCACACGAATCATGATGTTCAATAATCCAAAGGTTGATATCCCTTGGGTGCACATTTATTGCCATGGGCCGTCGCCACTGGATACTTTCTCCTTTTTCTATGTGCATTCAGGAAGTTTTATGTTAATTTATTAATGCTTTTACTGATCATTAATATTATCAAAAATAGTTGAAATATTCCTATGTGTACCTATGTAGATTCTTGTGTAGGGGGGAAAACTTGTACCATATTACCATTAAGCTGATTGATTTTGTCATGTTATATGAACTTGAGTAGGACTGGTAATAAATGTGGTTCTTATAATATATTGTCAATTAGTGGATATCTAGCGCAGGTTCCTTGTTTAATAAGCCTGTATGTGACAATCAAGTTATACCTAGGAACTCTGTTCTTTACCAGTTTTAACATTATTTTTGTGCATATTGATTTAACTGTTGAAGTTTCTATTAACTATTACTTTTAACAATCCTGGTAAAAAAGTTGCTTATATGAACACCACTTATGTTCTTCAATCTCTACTAGAATTTGATGCTTGGACATTCAACTTGTATGTTTTTTGTATCTGCAGCATGGATACTCAAGTAAAGCATGCAGTGGTTGTTAAGGTGATGGGGCGAACAGGATCAAGGGGTCAAGTGACCCAAGTTAGGGTCAAGTTCTTAGATGATCAGAACCGTCTCATTATGCGAAATGTTAAGGGCCCGGTCAGAGAGGGCGATATCCTTACCCTTCTTGAGTCCGAAAGAGAAGCTAGGAGGCTTCGCTGATTCCTCCTTTGCTGGCTTTATGCCTCTTGGTTTTTGCCTCTTAGTTGCTTCCTGTTTTCTGTTATTTTGGATATGCCTATGTTTTGTATGACATGATTAAAGCTAAATTGTGTTCGTCCTAGAACTTGCTAAAAGTTGGGATTTGATAACTTACTATGTTCTATCATTTTATTGGTGCTGGATTTATTTTTTATGCTAAAGGTTAGGTGTGTGTGGCGTTCTTCTTTCTTTTGCTAAAGCTGTGTTATCTTTATTCAAGTTATTGTTTCGTATTCTATTTGTTTAACAATTCTTCTCGTATTTTAAAAAACTGAAATAATACAGTTTCTTACAGTCGTGCGAGTATTTGAGCTTATTGTGACCTTCTCTGAATTTTTTCTAGCAACTGTACCTTAATACAGTTTCTTTTATTGTTAGCTTCCAGTTGCCTTTCTAGGATATAGTTTCGACCAAGTTTATCTGATTGCTTCTTTTTTAAGTTATTGAAATTGTTCAAGAATTTTTTTTTTTTTTTGGTGCCTCTTGGTAACTCTGTTTCCGGTGCGAATAAGTTTTTGGTAATGATAACAGGATTTTCTAAGCAGCCAGTTGTGATGAAGGTTATCCTCCCCTGTTTTTAAGACGAGCTTGTTATGTTGTTCCATCATGAAACAAATACAAATGATGTTTGAGGATGCACACTTGGCCAACTTGATGAAACCTTTGAAAGGCAAGAAGATGTTTTGATGATGCATACACATTATGTTGAGGACAAATTTTCAAAACCGACCCATTTGGGTTTTTAATTGTAAAAAACGACCCATTTTAATTTTAATTATAAAAACCGACCCAGTTGGTTGAAACTGGGTTGGTTTTTGAAAAAAAAATTCACGAACTTCACGGGAGTTGAACTCCCGTGAAGTTTTGTTATGAGAAAAAACTTCTCTCGTGAAGTTTCCCGAAAAAATTTAAAAAAACCGACCTGTTTTCAGCCTCTGGCTAAAAACAGGTCGGTTTTTGTAAATATTTTTAAAACCGGTCGTTTTTTGCAATTAAAAGCCCAAATGGGTCGGTTTTGAAAATTTGTCCATTATGTTGATGAAGGCAGGATTGACCTTTTGAAAGTCAAAAATGATGTTTGGTGATACTTGCGGATATTGATGGTGCAGTACTTGGATTCGGATTTCAGTGAGACAACTAAAATAGATATACGTGCCAAGGTGAAATGAGAACTTGGAAATTCTTGTTGAACTTGCTTTATAACTTCTAGCGGTATACGGTACCCCATGCATACGGAAGCAATTCTCTGTTGTTACCCAACTGAATATGTAGGAAAATGATACACCCCCAACCACAACTCCAACCACACTCATTCTCTCATTTGTTACAGTGCACCAGGCCCTATATGGGATTTAAATTTTTTAAAATCCTATGAGGGGCCCGGTACATTGTAGCAAATGAGAGAGGGGTTGTGGTTGGAGTTGTGGTTGGGGGTATGCCCCTAGTACCACCCGAATATGTGATACACAGATAGATAGATACCTCTAGTTTCTAAACATGTCTTTTACTGTTGCTCTCTAGTTTCTAAACATGTCTTTTAACGCGGTTCTCGTGTAGTATCCTTCACTGAGAGTCTGATATCTCTCCTGCCGCCGCACCATCCTCAAAGCCTTATCTTTCGTCTCGGCTCCCTCGCACCTAAACAGATTGCGAAGTAGCCACGAGGTCCGCTTAGAATGCCACTTGTTTTTCCTACGAGACTCGTTTTCGCTACCTTCTTTTCGAGGAATGCGTTCTTCTTTTACTTCGTGATCCTTCTCCTCTTGCTCCGGATGTTTCTTCCACAAGTCGGTGTTCATGATTGATGCACTTTTAGCGGAATCATCAGACACATCCGGACTGGAGAGAGATGGCGGTGGTAAGGCCTCTGATGACTCTTGATTGGGGTCGGAAGAGATGTTACTATCTATTTCGACATGTTGAGGTTTTGGGGAGGTTTTCGACATGGGAGTATGATTTTGTCCTTCGTCGCTTGAGAAAATCTCTGCCGAGGAAAAGGATGAGAACATGTTTTAATTATATTTTAGATTGAATTTAGGGAATTTTGAGGACACCTCACCTGAAGGGACATCAGTTTTTGAAGAAATCTCAGAACCCTTTAGAACATACTCATTATCGGATATAGGGGTGATGAGTTCATCATCCGCGAGATCTTGCCACACATAGCCCGATTTATATCGCCTACATTTAAAAGTTCACAATCACGACTTCTCTTAAATGAAAGAAATTATCCAAGTACTGTTTTCCTTCAGACGTTTACTCATTTTATCTAGATTTTTAGACACAAAGCGGATACTAGAGATATCTGAAGTTCATCAAACCTCTTATATGACCATGAGAATGAATCCGGCATATCTTTTCCCCTCAGATCAGCTAGCCATCTCTTCACATCTATTCGTATCACACGTAACTCACCATGTTAATCCCTTTGAAAACATCGAAAAATAGAGAAGGAAATTTTTTTTCGCAGAATTATGTTAAAACCTCGAAGATAAACACCGTTGCGATGGAGGTGATGAACACGAATGAGATGAGGCTGCTCAACGGCGCCATTTCTACTGAGAACGTAGAGAATATGCACTCTCCTCACCTCTCCTCCTCCTCCTCCATTGAATCCTTCCATTTTTTTTCCACAAGAACAATAACAGTAGTTTCTCTTGCTTGCTCCCAACATGATAAGTACATTATATGAAACAAATGCAGGCCGGCATATCAAAGAAGAAGACAAAAAAAAATGAAAAAGAAAATTTGCAGGCCAGACTCTTCGGAATAAATTACTTGAGTTGTAATTAATATCGAAACAGAAGGATTAAGAAGAGGAGTTCTGTCCATCTGTATCTTGCTTATTTTAGAAAGAAAGTGATGAGAGTAAAATGTGTGAAAAAATATTACGCAGCAACATAAGAAAGAGTCACTAGAGACAATGTGCTGAAGGGAGTAGTGGGTGCAAAGGATACTAATAAGTAGTGGGTACATATATGGTTATTAAATCTGTGTCCGATAGGATATGGCTACGAACACTGCTGTTAAATATCCAAATCCGTATCTGAATATATGTTGGTTAGACTGTTGAAATAGTTGTAATCCTTGGATTAATAGATTTGAGATTATTGATGACCAATAGATCTAATCTTAGTTTATCAAATACAACAAACATATTAATGAACTCTCTTATATCAATTGATTTCTATTTTTTTCAGTATCTGGTGTTCTAGTATTTGTTTTGTATCCACATGTATACCCCTTACACATTTGCACCCGGTTTTAGCGGATACTGATATGAAATTTACTTACATGGACAAAGCTGTGTCTGTATCCGTATCCATGATCGGTAAGCGGATAAGAAGATAGTCAGTATCATAGCCAAACAGTTTGCACCCTACTTGTTCAAATTGCCTCAAAAGCTTATGCTCAGCACACAATACTGTAGTGATACAAAACTGAATTTAACTAATGAAATAATTGTGTTGCACTTATTCCTACTTTTACATTCAAAAAGAGTTCAAAACTGTTCCAAAGGCGTTGAGATTACAATTCAGATATCTTAAAGAGAATATTTGATGGCCAAAATCATTTACAACAATTTGAATTTCCGACGGTATTTAATTAGGTCTGGATACTATTAGCCAATAGGAGTTTGTGGAAAGTGGATAATTTGAATAGTAATGAACAAAGAATATGGATTGAACACATAATCAGCTCAGGATATGAAGACAATTAAACAATCAACATCAAAAGAAATATATAATAGAAAAATTAATTTGGCTGTTTGTTTTAACTAGCGTTTAAACTAAATTATTGGATGTTCAAACATACGAGGACTTCAACTTTGATCAAGCTGATATGAAAAGCTTTGACGCTAAACTAATAAATAAGCCCTATTGCCACCCTGAACCTTCTCAGTATAGGAAGTTTACAATAAAATGGCTCAAATATAAACACTCAATAAGAGAATAACCCCAATTATGAGATAAATAGTTTTTTACATGCACGTAGCAGCAAGACATAATTCTTATACAAATTGTAAAAAATACCAAACCTGACATTTGCAGGTTCAAATATAAGCTTACATCATTCTCAAATCACACATTATATTGTTACCATGTAATAATATATGAAGAACGGGTTCGCCCGTTAATTTCCCAAAAATGAATAAAATATAATATTTTAATTATTCTCGACCTCGTGCAGAACTTGGATCCATCAATTGAGAAGGGGTCTGTAACACTTCAAATTTGCGGGTTGCTGATATTTGTGCATAGCAAGAGCGACTGCATTTTGAGTTGTTTTCAAATACATTCACCAACCGCTTTCATCTGATTAGTCCCATACTACAATTAATCTTTAGGGTTCTGATTCTTCAGCATCTCCTCTCCTGCGCTTTTCGAGCTTCTACTTTTTCATCATACCCATCATCACTCATTTTCATTCTTGCAATTAATCTTTAGGGTTCTGATTCTTCAGCATCTCCTCTCCTGCGCTTTTTGAGCTTTTTTCGAGCTTCTACTTTTTCATCATACCCATCATCACACATTTTCATTCTTGCAACCCGTCTCGCCTTGAACACCTGAAAATTTATCAGCAATTGAATCAACTGAATCACAACTCTAGTCTCTAGCAAAAAGGTGAAGTGCATATATTTCAGGTTGCAAAGGTGATAAAGATTTTATAGTTACCAGTTAGTCAAATGTGGTTCAATAAATTCCATCAAGTTATCGATCAATAAATAACTGTCCCTTATTCTCTCCATGTTGAGAAGAAATGCAATGAACATAGTTTTTTTTCTTGTGGTCCTTGTATGTTTCTGAAAGGCATCACACAATCTCTCCAGTTCAGTGGGACGAAAGATACGCGCATAATCCAATCTAGTGAAAAGGTCTTAACTTTTGTTGTGGCCCTCATGGAGAGAGCTATATTGTACATTCTCTTCAAGATATTACACATTCTCTTCGAACTGTTTATAAACCAACAAATAATAAACAATAATTCGATTTGCAGGCTACTGCAGAATGCTTCATTGATTATCCACTCCAAACTGCAGGAACAGATGCCTTTTCTACTGTCTTTCATGGGAATCCTCTTGTTATATGTAACACTTACCTACATTTTTTGCAAATACAAAAATTACATCAAATATTCCTCTTTCATGGAAGCTTGTCAACGAGAGTACTAACCACACTTGGTATAAGCCATTCTGATAACACTTGATCCTCAAAACACGTCTTTCAAGGAGCTTATGGACTTCCTTGACTTGAACTTGAGCACATCAACACACTATCTGATGTTTGTCATACTATTTCAATGCTTATTTTGCTGCCTCCTACTTGATGCTATATTTGTACTGTTTTTATTAATATCTCCTTTACAATAAGTTGATGACATAGAGTCACATATCCACCTCTTTGATCATAAGTGGGCACATAGACAAGGCCCAGACCACAGAATAATTACCTCTCGGTTCACCTGATAAGGCCTGACCTCTAAAGCCCACAAGAGAAACTCTACCAGCTGATAGCTGCCACCTAACAAAGAAGCTACTTTCCCATTTATAGCTGGTAAAAATTTCTAAAGAATCCTACCTTTTCTTGTTGCCTACAAACAGCACATTTCTAACAACCCCAGGCACACCTAATTTTAGTGGAGTTGATGTTGCAACTGACAGAAGCATCTTATCGTTTTAGGTTAGAAGTTATCCCAACCACCTTACTGAATATTGCAAGATCTTGGACTTGGGGCATACTAATATTACAATATATAGCATCAATCAATCTACTGATGCATATACAAACTGTGTATGACTGTTGCACATGAGTAAAGTAATTCAGAAGGAAAAGGAGGGAAATAAAAAAGGGGATCAAGAAAATAAATACAGGAAGATCATGAAAAAGAAGAAAAATATTGAAAAACTATAAATATTTAGAAAACTTAAATACATGCAAACCAAATGAGAACTGATTTGAGGAAGCATTATTAATTGCTAGTTAATTAACAATTTCGTGCAAGTCCTCAAACAAATATAACGTCAAAGCAGTTAAATTGATAAAGTTATTAAGCAAACAACAATATATATAATCGTTTTGGAAAGGGAAAAAAACCTGGAAAGGTCTTCTGCAGTGAAAGAATCGAAGAAACAACGTTTCTAACCAACAACAAATGCAACCTCATAGATCTAGCAGATGGATTTAAAATAAATAAATAAATAAATAAATAGCAGAAGTCATGAGGTAGTTCTGTGAAGAATAGGGGAAAATAGCAGAAGCCATGAGCGAGTTGTATCAAAAGGTTGTTTAACTATGACAAAATAATATGTTTGAATGAGCTACCTTGGTAATATCTTCAAGCACCTTCTTCTCATTACATTCATAAGCATCCAATTTCTTTTTAACTTCGGCTTCAATAGCATGAATAAGATCTATATCATTCTGCAAGTAATTCAAGTCCAATTTAGCACCATGTCTGAGAGCAAAGGCGGATAAGAAGAAAATACTATGAAACTTACAGGATGAACAAATTAGCAATAGCCCTACAAACTGTCACCTTAAGCTCACGGATATCACAATAACTTAGGAACCATCACACTAGGTTCCAAGAGAACTTGCTCAAACTTCATTTTTAACACTTATTTTTGTACTACTGTCAACTTTTTCCCTATCCACGCAAGTCATTTTCTGCTGAAGACCAGATAGCTTGAAAGCCTGATGATGAATAGTAGTATGCTGGTTTGATATGCATTTTTGGTCCACCACCCATAATCTTAATCTAGAGATTGTATTGATTAGCTGGGGAAAAACATAAAACAACTAACCCAAAATCAATATCTTGATTGTTTAATCATTCGTGTTTCATGTTATTCTGTACAATGTCCTTGACCGTACTCACTTGTCATAGAATAACATTACACAGTTAACCAACTGGTAATTGGATCGATAATCAAACTATGCGTGTAGGCAAAACAAATTGTTTAGTACCCCAACATGAAATTGTATCAAAAAGATTGACCAACAACTTTTATAAACGAACAGAAGGTAATGCAACTGCTAATGTCAAGTGTATAGAATTTTAACTTGAACCTTTAGTTTCATGGCACAGCAACCAGACTAGAAGACATACATGAGGTTACAGGACAGGACATGTTAATTAAACGATCACATAATACTTCTGCGGAAGATTTAAGACTGGAATAATATGCTTCTCTGGCTATACCACATATTGATGGAAATTTTGGTGAAATAAGATGTTAGCTTCCACTGTTTAGATATGGCATATTGAATGGATTAAGTTAAGCTGAAATTAAGCGGTTCTAAAAGTTAAACCAAGCCCAGCCCATATATCATACATTAAACTGTGTCAACCTGTTGATGCATCCAATTGTATCAAACAATGAGACTAAGTGAAAAAGAGTCGAGTTCAGTTTTGTTCAAGCTTCTAACGGAATTGATTCTCTTCTGCTCCATCTACAACTCCATTATTCTATAGTAAGCTCACAGCCTCGTTACTTTTATCGGAATAATTTTGTTCAATTTTGCGCCCCATCATTTTTATCATACATGAGGTTAGAACAGCTCAGCTACCCTCATCTGGCATCTTCTTGCTTCCCATTATCACATTATGATTTTTAATGTCAAAAATATCATCATGGACAGATCACTTTTGTGGCATAAAAAATATTACAAGCATTCCAACAGGATATCATAAGAAACAGTACAATCCAATCATTGTGGAATTTGGGCTTCTCTATCTCATTGTTGGATAGGAGCTTGACCCTAAATGGCTTCTTTGGTCTCCTTTCCTTTCTCTACCTTTTCCTATTACTCCTTCCAATTGATCACAACTCTTCCTTTTCAATAATTTCCTTACTTCCTTCATTTCTCTCTTCTTAATATCTTTGTGTGCAAGCAACCAGAAACATCAAGCCATTGACTATCTACAAGGAGGAAATGAATTGTACCTAATAATGGCAAACAAGAACAAGAAATAGCAACCATTCTCGAGTTTCATGAACTAGAACATCAGTTTGATTTTCTAAAGTTGGATTTGAACAGTAACCAAAAGAAGAGGAAAAAATAGAAACAAAGTGCTGTATAAACCACCAGAGAGCAAACATGCCTGTATTATTATTTTTAAGCAACGACTTTGTAATTTCTCAAATATTAACACGCACGCACACTCACTCACTCACTCATAAGACATATATACATGCATACATATATGTGCATATACATGCATACATGTACATATGTATGCATGCATGTAGAGCTAGAAGCTGAATAAGCAGTTTTAGTCCGTGAAATTCATAATTGTTCTATAGCTGTCAAACTATATCTGAAATTTCAGGTAGAAACTGCAAAAGAAATCAGGGCAATCACTATTTACAACCTCAAGAATAAGCTTAAGTACATCTCTTATACAGAATTGTTAAACATAGTTTATATGAGAAAATACAACATCTCTGTAGTGACAGACCTGTGTGATGAAGCTGATAGAAAGGCCCCCTCTGCCAGCTCTTGCAGTACGGCCCACCCGATGGAGGTAGTCTGGTGGATCCCTGCATAGAGTAAAACAAGTGCTTATCATCCCTGCATAGTCATCCAAAATGGTAAATAATGTCCCAACATTTGATGAGCTTAACCTTGGGATATCATAATTGATAACAAGATCGACAGTTGGAATATCTAAACCACGGCTGGCTAAGTCAGTTGCCAGCAGAACAGGAACCTGGCCAGATTTAAATCGACTCAGTGCAGAAAGCCTTTCAGACTGATTATTGTCAGAATGTAAAGCAACTACTTTCTGATCAAGCTGTTCCAGTAACAAGCTCAGAAGATGACAACTCCTGCATGAACATTTAAAGAAGCAAAAGTGAGAAGTACGATCTCATACAGGGGCACTTAAAGAAGAAAAGATGAAAACTGACATACCAACAAAAGCTAACACTGAAAATGATGTTATTTTACTTTTGCTTATAGAACTAAAGCATAAATTGAAAACCACAAGCATAATGTCACAAATAACTAAGAAAGGAATCTCATACTCAGAAGATCACCCTCTGCTCACCACACTATTGGCTCAATGGCCCCTCCCTCCACCATAATATTCCCGGTAATCAAAATGTTCTCCATATTCTTAAACAAACAAGTACATAAACACCACATATTCAACATTCCATCATTTCCCAGTATGTCATCTACCATACTCCGCAACCACATCCTTAACCTTGTTTTTAAGAGAGGGGTTTCAGTCAGATACCCAGTATGGAGTTTGTTCTGACTCGTAGCGGTTATTTAAGCCATGTGTCCTATATGTCTTTACCAAATTCATAGGCGCAGCCAAAAGCTTAATGGCATCGGGAACAATACAACTGCTAGCAGTAAGATTAATCTCCAATGCGAAGTATAGCAGAGCTAAAGGCCCTCTCCTAAGGTAGGTTTCTTCCTCCAAATTATTGCCGAAGTGTGTTCGTAAATTTCTAATGGCTTCCATAGAATAAGAGTTGTTAACATGTACACAAACTGTTTCTTTGAGCTGATGTTACCATTCAACGGTGCATGAGTGGGGGTGGGGTTTGGGGTGGGGGGGGGGGGGGGTTAACCAGATCATGTTCATAGTTCATTGTTCATTGAACCCAATCCAAACGAAAAAGTCATGGTTTCAGTTTATATGTTTTACAAGCGCAATAGGTTTGGGTCAAAGTCTAGATTTATTTTCTTGCTTCAGATTGTGGTATCATATGTTTACCTGCTTAGAACTGACTGAAATTGAAAGTTGAAATACATTCACACAACCCAGACCCGCACAATTTCATGTTAAGATCAGTTATTTATCCTCCCTCCAAGAGTAGGATAGGCCACATACCTCAGAAGAATTTCAGGCTTCGTCTCATCTCATACTTGATGTCCTCTCAAATCCCATGTTTCTATCACATCACTCCTCAACCCTCTCCAAATGCACTTAATGCATTTCTATGTCAACAAACAGATTTAATTATTCCAGAGATTGGGGGGATAAGATTATACAAAATCACACTCTAAATTATTGCGGCTTTGCAAGTTGCCCCTCATGATTAAAAAATATCCGCACCCCATCTAAGTTCAAAGTTGGGAATTTAGCTCATTTGTAAAGAAAATTGTTGTATAATATTACATTTTAATTTTTGGGTAAACAGACACTTGTTGTTCGCCCCCCAAGAAAGTTTTTTTGGATCCGCCACTGGTCGTGATGATTGTAGTGAGCCAAATTTAGTAATCCAACGGAACCATAAACAACACCTTGGCCTGCCCAAACTAACCAACCAAAATCGACAAATCTGAAATACCCAGGAGTAAATTTGGGAAGACTAATATCCTATCGATCATGTATGGAAGTAATTCACTACATATAGACTAATTCAAATAAAAATCCCAGTCACCTATAGGACTTAGGAGGTTGTTTAATTGTGAAAGTCACCTAACACTCCATTGTTGAAGAAAGCCCAGTTGTGCATGTTCCATCCATTTATTTGACATGGTTCAAACTCAGCTCCCATCATAAAGAAACTATCTGGCAGACCTTGTCTGCTAGGCAATCACTGGACCATACCATTGAATTAATACACTCATCGCCAATTAAATCTATTCTTCAATGATGCAAGGCTAGCCAACCCTTGGATCACTAAACATCCAGTGGATAAGGTCCATTCCATCCCCAACCATCCAACGATCTAGACAGTCAAAAAACAACCATTGTTACCTCATTAATTATTGTTTAAACGGAAACCTTGAAGTATCTAATGGATTTATAGGAGAAAGGTGCTCACCAAGATTGTCTCAAAATCATCTAAGTCCACCCACTGACACCACTAAGTTAGCGAAAACCGCAAACAATGTACTTCAAGGTTGAAGTTGTTGGTATGCCACAATATAATCACCACGAGAGAGGTCATGTTTCAAATGCACATCACATGACAAGTTGATCAAAAAAATCTACTCATCACCCCTATGAGGATTAGAGTCTAAAGTCTACATCAAGGTTTCCCTAACCAAATAATGGGTAAGTCACTAGTCAGTACCTCAATAGGTTATGTTGTTAGATGACAAACCATAAATTGAAAAGAAGCAGATGATGAGTGTTAAGACTATTGGTTCACAAACAAGTTTTGGTGAGGGGAGCACAGAAACCCCATATATTTTAAAAACTCACATGTTAGCTAGGTTGTAGCACGTGTCTTCCATGTTTGTATTGAATGGTTATGTTGATTAGATAGCCAAGCATCCTCCTTCGAATTTCTGAACATTCCAGGCCTATCCATATATTGAAGGAATGGTACACGGATAGCAAAATTTAGATTTGGCTTCTTTTCTGGGAACTCTCCACACACACAAAAACACACACACACACACACCAAACAAAATAATAAATAAAAAAATCCTGTTCCACCTCATATTTTGCAGCCATAAATAATCACGGGTGCCACTCATTGCAATATTAGCATTTCTTGCATAAAGAAAATCATGAGAGTGAAGATGCTCTTATGGAAACATGCTATTCCATCATAATTCATGACAGCCCTCATCATATCTTAATGCCTAAAACATTCATTTGCTGTATACACCAACCACATTCTACTGAAACATAAACTAAAAAATTTCAAGAACATACACAATGTATGAAAAATATGTAAGTTAGAGCCCCAAAGGATATTTAGCATTATAATAGAGGATGAGTTAAGGAACTAAGGGACTAGACATTGAGCATAATGATTCAAAAAAACTTGTATGATCCAATATTATGATAATATAAAAGAACATCAATGTCAATTTATTTCGAGACGTAAAACATACTTGCGTGTAGCAACAAACACTATGGCTGAACGGATACTATCTTCCTCCATTCTTGACAAAATGTGATAAAGATAGACTTCCTTCACATTATTTGGTATGAAAATGTATTGTTGTTTAAGGGACTCAACTGTGCTCAACCCTTGATATTCCTCATAGAAGTAAGTGCTGTTCGGAGAAAGCTCATGCAATGTCTGCAAGGTACTCGTCTTGGTCGCAGAAAACAGAAGAGTTTGTCGCGTTTTGGGCAAGCATTTAAATATCACCTTTAATTCCTCTTCAAAACCAACATCCAAAATTCTATCCGCCTCATCCAAAACAAGGAACTGAAAGAATCATACAATCCATAGTTAGACATAAAGTAGTAAAGACAGTAAACATAACCTAATAACATTCAATCTAGAATAGTATGTATTAGTTTCATGATTTGATCTTCAAGAATCAAACTCAGGTTCAGAAGAGAAGATATGAAATAACCATTTCTTATCAAAATATTATAACTCAATTCTCGATATCTCGTGTAACATTTATATTAAATTAACCCAAGATTACCATACATTCAAGAGCTAGCTATTCATAAATCAGCATCGATATGTTATGTGTCAAGTCAAAATTAAGTCTGCATTTTCTACTTGTTGCTGAGAAAAGAGAGCCAAATTGTTTACATAAGGAAATGTAAGTTGTAATTCTTCTACTTCACAGCTAATTCCACTGAGAAACATAAACCACATTACCAAAAACTCCAACTTGGAACAAAAAAAAAAATCAAACCTTTGTCTTCGAAAACACGGCCGCAATGTCCGGATCCTCCTCCATCAAAACCCTAATCCTCCCTGGCGTCGCAACCACAACGTGCGGCCGCTCCCCCAATGCCTTAGCCTGTGCCGTCATACCCATTCCCCCAACCACCAAACAGCACCTCACATTCAAGCTCGCCCCAAAAGCCCTAAACTGCTCGATCAACTGAACAGCGAGCTCCCTCGACGGCGTAACCACGAGGGCGAAAACGCCGTAGGGGTCCTGAGCGAGGCGATGAAGGATCGGCAGCGCGAAGGCGGCGGTCTTGCCGGAGCCGGTGCGGGCGATGGCGAGGACATCCTCGCCAGCGAGGATGTGGGGGAGGCAGCGGCGCTGGACCGCGGTGGGGCGGCGGATTCCGAGGGCGGAGCAGGTGGAGATGGCCCAGTCGGAGAGGCCGAGGTCAGAGAAGGAGAGGGTGGAGGCTGGGTCGGAGTCGCCGTGGTCGGTGGAGGAGGTTCTAGGGTTAGGGTTTGGGGCTAGGGTTAGGGTTTTGGGTTGGGGTTTTTTGTGGGGTTTGGCGGAGAAGAGGCGGATGGATGGGGTGGGGTCCGGCGGCTGCTCGGGTGAGTCCATTGGAGGAGTAGGGTTTAATGGTGGAGGGAGGAATTTTTCCGGGTGAAGCTTAATATAGGACAAACTTTCAAAACCGACCAATTTTGTAACTTAATTAAAAAAAAGATTTATTATTTGTAACTTAATTATTAAAATCGATCTAATTTAGCCAGTGATCGATTTTGATTAAAAAAATGCTACAAAACTTTACGAGACTTGAAGTCACATGAAGCTTTGTAAATTATTTCGCCAAAATCGACTCAGTTTTAGCCAACTGGCTAAAATTAGATTGATTTTAGCAATTAAATTCGAAATGAGTCGATTTTTACAATTAAGTTTTCTAAATGGGTTGGTTTTGACAATTTGTCTGCTGATATATGATGTTCGTATTTGAAGGGGGTACCCAATAGGCAATAGTGGTACTATAATTTTGTTGGGTTATTTAGTATTAGCCTCTCAAATATTTGAAATTGCTCATGTTTCTTTCAAATTGTAAAGGGCCTTTGCGGGACTAGAAATGTGAAATTGTTTTTATTTTTACTTTTAAAAGTTGTTCTATTTTAACTTGTTTATATGTTAATAATTTTTCCGGGTTTTCTAAACACATATCCCCTCCATCTTATTAGCAAATTTACCCTTGTAAATGAGAGAGGGGATCAGTTTTATCGCCAATTTAACTTTTAGGAAATATATGATTATATTCCTTGTGTGTTTTGATTAAATAACCGAATAGTTAATATGACCAATCTATCCTATTAAAGTAAAATTAGTTTGTAATAGAGAAGAAGCCAAATCTTGATGAATGTACACCACCATCAAGATGGAGCGGGTTGATCAATGTTAGGCCTTTGAAGAGAGGCGAATAGAGAGAGAGAGAGAGAAAGGAGGGTTGGAGCACTAGCATCGATCATCAATGGAGTCGTTGTCCATCTCCATCTTTTGGAATGAAAGAAAGAGAAATATATTTGATAGTTTATCTCCTAATTTTTGAATTGATAGCGCTAAATGAGGTGGTTTTTTTATTTCCAATCTTAATGAACATAGAGATAAATTAGCAAATAGTTAAATTTGAAAGTACTTATGATACGGGTGTATCTTCTCTTCGGGAGCTTAGCGATCCTCATGGGAGTTTGAGGATAGATGATTCTCATGGTATCTTGAAAATAGAGTAGAGGAGTCGTGGACGAGGTCATTGGAGGTAACGAAGTCGAAGGATTCGTTAAACTGCAGGAAAAACAGTTTGGACTCTGTCCGGTCGACCGCATGTGTCACTGCGGTCGACCGCATAGTGCACAGACCCCGACTGTGTCTCGGGACTGAGATCGGTCGACCGATGGTGGCGCTGCGGTCGACCGGAAACCCTGTAATTGATTTTTCAGATTTCGACGTTCTGACCGGTCGACTGCCTTGGGCACTGCGGTCGACCGCGTAGCGGTTCCGGGCCTGGGTCTGTTTCCTGCTCCAGTTGGGATTTCTGTTTAGTATAAATAGAAACACGACTTTTCTAGGGTTTAGAACTCAGTTTGTAATCAGAAAAGAGATCAAGGAGGTTGTTCTTTGATCTAGAGAGATTGTGAGAGAGAGATTTTGTAAATCCAATTGATTCTCATAATCTAGAGAAGGTATTTTCCTTCGCCCTAATTAAAACTCTTGTGTTCTTCAGTTGTTTTCTTCTTTATCCACTCTTGATAATTCCGCGATCAAGAGTGCTCGCACGGCGACTCATATCAAGTTGGTATCAGAGCTCTAGATCCTGTGAAGGGGGGAACTGTGTATGGTCCTTACTCGCTCACAGTACAAGAAGCTTGGCGAGATCCTTATTTCTTTGGAGGGAGTCCAGAAATTAAGGGAGGAGAAGATGACTGAAACGGATAATTCAGCGAGACTTGATGCCATGGAGAAGCAACTCGTCGAATCTGACGAAGAGCACGAGGAATCTGATTCAGAGGGGGAGACTGAGATTGTCAAGACCGTTGGACATCAAGGGGGTAAGAACAATTACCAAAATCTGAAGATTGACTTCAAGGTTGAGATTCCTGTTTATGATGGGAGTATCAACGTGGAGAAGCTTGATGATTGGATCGAACGTATGGAGATGTACTTCACTCTCTACGGATATTCGTCCAAGGGGAAGATAGTGTTTGCGACATTGAAGCTTTCCGGGCACGCGTTGACGTGGTGGAAATCCTATTGCAAACAGGAGAAGAAAGCGGCGTCGTGGAACAAGTTCAAGGAGCTACTTCGGAAACAATTCTATCCAGTAGGGTTCCTTGAGGAACGTTGGTACAAGTGGTACGGCTGTGCCAAAAGTTTAATCAGACCGTTCAAGAGTACACGACGGAGTTCCAGCAGCAGGCGATGGTTCTAAACATCGCGACGGACGAGTACTCCATCTTCATGAAGTACATGGCGGGTCTGAATGATTACATCCGGAAGGAGATGAAGCTGTTTTCGGTTGAGACGATCGCAGAGGCAAGCGTGAAAGCCATAGCCATTGAGGGCCGGCAGAAGAAGGGCAACGAGACAAAGGGGGATTCCAAACCGTCGGGGAGCAAGACGGGTGGCTCTCAGTCTAAGGATGAGAAGAAGAAGGTTGACTCGGGGAAAGCAGGATTGACTTGCAATCACTGCAAGCAGACATGGCATATAGCTGGTCGTTGCTGGGATAAGTATCCTCATCTGAAATCAAAAGGGTTGAAGAAGAAGGAGGAGAAGAAGGCGTACGTGATAGCACAGGGTCCAAAGGAGGTTTCCGGGATGACTGAACCCAATAATAGTCTCAACCTTATGGCGGGGAAGCAGGCCACTAGAGAAGATGACGACCCGAGGAAGCAGCTCTTTGTTCTGAAGTTGCAGGTCAAGACCAGTTTAGTGGATGCTATTGTAGATACAGGAAGTCAAAAAAATCTAATATCTGAGGCATTAGTACAGAAGCTGGGATTGAAGACGGTGAAGCATCCGAGCCCTATCCATTAGGGTGGATTCAGAATGAGGCGGGATTGAGTGTGGTGAACCAGTGTTCCTTCAGATTTGCACTCCATGAGTCGTATATTGACGAGGTCACATGCGACGTGGTTCCGTTGGATGTTTGCCAAGTTATTTTGGGCAACCATTATTTATGGGATAGATACGCAGTATATGATCGGCGAGCCCTAAAGTATACGCGTTCACCAAGGATAGCGAGCAATTCATTTTTCGTTCGGCATCTCTTCCACAGGAGACGAGCTTGGTGACAGTGACTCAGGCTAAGAGGTTGGTGAATGCGGGCAGGAAGTTCGTTTTATTGTTCATTCGGCCGTATGAAGAGCAGCTGAGTAGGATGTGCTTGTCTACCTTGAGCAAGCTTCAGGAGGGAGATCTTGAAAGGTTAAAGGCCAAGTATGCGGACTTGTTTTCGGAGATCACGGGACTACCACCACGTCAAGGTGTAGAGCATGAGATTATGTTGACAGGGGAGAGTTCCTTACCTAACATAGGCCTATACCGCACATCAGTACTGGAGTCCGAGGAGATCAAGAAGCAAGTTCAGGAGCTCTTGAAGACGGGAGTGATTGTGCCGAGTTGTTCGCCTTGCGGGTCACCAGTGTTGTTGGTGCCCAAAAAGGATGGAGGCTGGCGCATGTGCGTCGATTACCGGGCGCTCAACAAGATTACCATCAAGAATCGCTACTCATTACCACGGATCGATGATCTTATGGACCAGTTGGAGGGAGCGAGGTTTTTCACGAAGCTGGATTTGAAGTCTGGTTACCATCAGGTGAGGATTCGGGAGGAAGACACTTGGAAGACTGCGTTCAAGACCAAGCAAGGCCTGTTCGAGTGGTTGGTGATGCCGTTTGGATTGTGCAATGCTCCGGCTACCTTTATGAGGCTTATGAATGATTTGTTGCGACCCTTTATAGAGGATTTTGTGATAGTTTACCTTAATGATATCTTGGTGTATAGCAGGACTTGGGAGGAGCATCTTGTTCATGTGGAGAAGGTATTTGAAGTGTTGCAGGACGGACAGCTGAAGCTCAACGGGAAAAAGTGCGAGTTCGGGAAGGACGAGTTGGTGTATCTCGGCTTCATCGTAGGGAAGGGCCAGCGGAGGATAGATCCAGGCAAGGTGGAGGTGATTACAAAGTGGCCGACGCCGAAGACAGTGATTGAGGTGAGGAGCTTCATGGGGGCTTGCCAGTATTTGCGCAAGTTCATCCGACATTTTTCGACTTATGCGGCACCGTTACATGGCCTCACAAAGGCTAAAGTTCAGTTTGAGTAGGGGAGGGCGCATGAGGAGGCTTTTCAGTTGCTAAAGAGGAAGATCTCAGAGGCACCGGTGTTGGCGTTGTGATCACAGGTTCGTTGTGGCGCTGCGGTCGACCGGAAACCCTGTAATCGATTTTCCAGATTTCGACGTTCTGACCGGTCGACCGCCTTGGGCACTGTGGTCGACCACGTAGCGGTTCCGGGCATGGGTCTGTTTCCTGCTCCAGTTGGGATTTCTGTTTAGTATAAATAGAAACACGACTTTTCTAGGGTTTAGAACTCAGTTTGTAATCAGAAAAGAGATCAGGGAGGTTGTTCTTTGATCTAGAGAGATTGTGAGAGAGAGATTTTGTAAATCCAATTGATTCTCATAATCTAGAGAATGTATTTTCCTTCGCCCTAATTAAAACTCTTGTGTTCTTCAGTTGTTTTCTTCTTTATCCACTCTTGATAATTCCGCGATCAAGAGTGCTCGCACGGCGACTCGTATCAACTTATGTGTGCATGATAAATGTGTGGGGGGTAGCGGGGTATATAGGTAAAAATTCCTATTATATATACATTTTTTGAGAAATCCCAATATGATTAGTTGAAACAAAATTACAAACTTTCACAAAGCCTGGATATAATATATTTTAGTCATTAATATATTAGATTAACAATTGTATAATATAATATAATGCAATATAATACTATATAATGTAATGGAAAATATGATTCTAAGGAACCTCCTTAGATTGAATCTAAGGATACACCTGTGGAAGAATCAGAAAAAGAATCAGAAAAACCAGTTTTACTAGCATAAGTCGACTCATGCACAGAGGGTAAGTCGACTTATGGTAAGTCGACTTGTCAGTGTGCACAAGTCGACTTACGAACTGCTCTGGAATTGTGGATTTTTTCTCTGCCAAGTCGACTTATCAGGCCTGATAAGTCGACTTATGAAGTGTGCTCCAGTTGCTGTTTTTCTCTCTGCCAAGTCGACTTATACACACTGTTAAGTCGACTTACGATGGGTTTTTTGCATATTCAGGTTTCCTGTTTGCACTCTGATTGGGTTTTTATTTTGATATAAATAGGGAAACGATTTGTTAGGGTTTTTTATCAGAGATTAAGGAGTATTTTGAGCATTGTGAGAGGGAGATATTGTGAGCAAGGTGAGATCTTTGGTTGAGGGTTAGTTTGAGGGATTTGTGTGATTGTAATCCTCTGTACTCTCCTTGATTTAGTGAAATCTCCCCATCCTCTCCCCGTGGACGTAGGCAAGTTGCCGAACCATGTATATCTCTGTGTTTGGTTTGATTTGTCGTATTTGGCTTGGTTTGTGCAAGTGTTTGGATCTCTTCTACTCGTGATCACAGGTTCGTTGTGTGTTCGTGCAACGCTTCCGCATAGGCGCTCGACAACACCTTCAAAATTATATTATTAATCAATTTATTTGATCTACTCCGTTCATTTTGATCTAAATGATTTAGATGACATATAAACTAAAAATTAGGCATATTGGGTTATAGTTACGAATGCATCAAGTGATGGTAAAATTAACGGTTTTACGACAACACAATTAAAGAGACAATGAGTGTTAGAAATATTCAAATATCATTATTTTAATTTTATAGATGTTTTAAGGCATTTAGATCATGACGAATGGAGCGGATAGTCTATTGAAATAACTCAATTCACACATTGAGATGTGCATCCTTAGATTCAATCTAATGTAGCTCCTTAGAATCATATTTCTCATAATATAACATATATAATATTTAATATAATAAATAAAACTATAGCATAATATAATATAATATAATATGATATAATATAATAAACATGTTGATAATAAATTATATTTAATATATTATGTTAGACATCATAGCACCATCTCCTCAAACCCAAATCCAAAACACCAAACTCAAAACACTTTTTAGGTGTTTAAAAATAGGTGGTGTTCTTGGTTTAAGGTTGTTTTAGCTCAAAAAACACCATGATTTCCAAACACATAATTCTTAACAAAAACACCATGAAAACAAGGAAAACACTATCTAAACGTTACCTAGTTTTTTAAAAAAATATATAATCCCATTAAAGAAAGAAATAAAGAAAGAAAAATGTGTTTAAAAGAAAAATTAGTATATAAATTTCTCTCAGTGCGAGGAAGAAGAAGATCCCACGAAGCAATATACCAAGTCCTCCAAAATGATAATCAAATTAATCACATCACAATATTGACAGATTCTTTGTTGCACGATGACTTGGTAAAAACGTACTTCTGCTTGAAAACTCTCGTTCGCGCGTGTAAGAAGGTTCGGATTCATAGTTTTTTTGACAAAGAAACCATATAATACCCTATAATTAAGCTTTTAACTATGGAGTTATGACATTTAATTTAACAACATTTAAATATCATAAAGATTATGTAAGTTACCTGCACTTGTAAAGATCCTATCATTGACGTTTTTATGTTGGTGAACTTTCCTTTTCCAACAACCTGAAAGAGAAAGAGAGAAAACAAACGTAAATGGTTCTTTTAAATATATTCCTGCAAATCAGCCATACCTAATATATTCTAAATCTAACTATTTTCTAATTCACCCGTAATTTTACTACATTGAGTTACATTACTCTCAGCGGTTGTGCTAGGAAATACTCTCAATATATTTCTAAATTTTATATTAGATATTAGCTAAAACTTTATTCTTTCGGGGTTAGAGTTCAAATGAGTCCATTTGATTGTCAGAAAGTATGACAGATAAGAAGCAGATTAAAGATTTTTATTACTTCTAAAATAATAAAGTACGAAGTAACGAAAGAAGAAGTAGAATAATATTTCTTTAACTTCATTCACTTTTTTGTTTGGATAACAATTATAAATTAGCTTTTCTAACGGCCGGGTGCCTGTGGGCACTCATTAGGGATGAGAGAGATAGAAAGAAATGACATAAAGAGAGAAATTAGTGCAAATCAGGAGGGCTCCACTTTCTATTGATTTCTATGTCTTTCCCTAACGAGCGCCTATGGGCACTTGTTAGAAAACTCGATTATAAATATTGTTAGGAGAGAGAAAGACGATCTTTTTGAGATTTTATTTAGAAATAAAGAAAATCCACATAATGTGAAAATTGATTATTCTCAAATTGAGTATGTTTAGTTACTTTCAAGGTATTTCTGAGTCTTGAGAAGAGAAATAATATTTAAGAAGTAGAGATAATACATAGGCATCATTTAGACATTTTATGGAAGTGATAAAAGTAACTTTTCCATAAAAATGATCATTTTTTTTACTTAATTGACTTATAATAAGTTGCTTAAATAAACTAGTGACTATATAATAATTATATATCAAAACTTGCTTCTAAAGCGGTTAAGATGTTTGGTAAAACTATATAAAAGATCAATATTAAAAGATAAATATCATATATGATATATAAAATAAAAAAAGCAAAAGTTGCTTCTAAAAACAACTTGAGATTATTTTTAAAGACATCCTGTTAAAAATAGAAGCAACTTGAATGAGTACGAAAAAAAATTCACCAAACATCATATTTCAAAAAAATAATAACAAAAGAAAAAAACACAGAACCAATAAAAAAACAATTCCACACTAGCACTTAGTCTCTACTTCCTTTAACT
>BQKN01000588.1:243696-272070 GCA_022839385.1 Asparagus kiusianus
CACCAAAACCCTAACCCTAACCCTCCCCAACTCCACCTTCCAAACCGACGACTCCGTCACCAACACCGGCGAGGACCTCCTCGCCCTCCCCCCTCAGATCCCCTCGTCCCCGCCGCCTCCGCCCCCGATGTCTCCGCCGCCGGAGCCCTGCAACCTGACCTCATCCCCGGCCCTCAACTGCTCCGATCCGGCCGTCCTCGCCGCGATCCAGCGGTTCAACGCGCGGACCTTCAGGAGGTCGATCGTCTTCTTGAGCTACGACGTCCCCGTGGCTGGATCTGGGGCCGACGAGTGCGACGCATCGTGGCGGTTTCGGAACCGGAGGGAGAAGTCTTGGAGGAGGTACAGGGACTACAGGCGGTTCAGATTCGCGCCGGGGGACGACTGCGGGTTCGAGATCGTGTCGGTGGGGAAGTTCAGATCTGGGATCAACGCGGCGCCGAAGAGGACGCCGAGGTCGCCGGCCTCGCGGGCCCCGCCGGCGCAGATTGCGGATGCGGAGATCAATGACACGATCCCGGTGGTCGGGTCGGAGTCGGATTTCAAGAGGGGGAAGTACTTGTACTACACCAGGGGTGGGGATTACTGCAAGGGGATGAATCAGTATCTTTGGAGCTTTTTGTGTGGGCTTGGGGAGGCTAAGTTCTTGAACAGGACGTTTGTCATGGATCTGAGTGTTTGCTTGAATGGAGGTTATAATTCGAATGGGAAGGATGAGGAGGGGAAGGATTTTAGGTATTATTTCGATTTCGAGCATTTGAAGGAGTCGGCTTCGGTGGTGGAGGAAGGGGAGTTCTTGCGTGATTGGCGGCGGTGGGACCGGAAGAGCACCAAGAAGGGTAATGGTGGCCGGATTAGTGTCCGGAAGGTTCCGACCTATAAAGTTACCCCGATGCAATTGAGGAAGGATCGGAGCACGATTTTATGGAGGCAGTTTGATGGGCCCGAACCTGAGAATTATTGGTATCGGGTTTGTGAAGGGAGGGCGGCTAAGCACATTGAGAGGCCATGGCAGTCTATTTGGAAGTCGAAGAGGTTGATGAACATTGTGACCGAGATCGCGGGGAAGATGGATTGGGATTATGATGCTGTGCACGTTGTTCGAGGTTGGAAGGCAGAGAACAAAGAGTTATGGCCGAATCTGGATGCTGATACGTCCCCTGATCAGCTAGCGCAGAAACTTCTCACAATGGTTAAACCGTGGAGGAATCTTTACGTTGCGACGAATGAGAGGTTTTATAATTATTTTGATAAGTTGAGGTCACATTATAAGGTGCATTTGCTTGATGATTACAAGGAGATGTGGGGGAATAAGAGTGAATGGTATAATGAGACAATGGCTCTCAATGGAGGGAAACCGGTGGAGTTTGATGGGTATATGAGGGTGGCGGTGGACACGGAGGTGCTTTATAGGGCGAAGACGAGGGTGGAGACGTTCAATAACTTGACACGAGATTGTAAGGATGGTATCAAATGGTGCACGTAAGATTGATTGTGGATTCCATGAGGTAACTTGATCAGAATACCAAGAGTGTGGTCTATTGTATTTTGTTTGATTTTTTCATTTCATAATTTATGTTTGATCTTTGTTACCTTGATTCTTCTTCAATATGTTGTATGATGTATCCTGGATTACATGCAAATAGATTTTGTGCTGTATTCTAAAAAGTTGAAATTTTGTTCTCGTCTACTGACCATTCAAAACTTTTCATTCCTTATTCAAAACTTATACTAGAAACATAAGGTAAAAAACTTTACTCTGATAGCAGGTCTTGCAATCACTTTAAACTAGATAATTTGTTTATTGCCTGATTTTGTTGGTATTGGTAGTTTGGTACTTAAACAGTAAATTGCCCGATTACTATCTACAATAAGTAAAATGAACATGATAATAATATGTGAAACATGAAATTTTTTTTTTCCTCAAATAATATGCAAGCAATAGAAATATGCTCAGTTATCCATTCTGGAGGAAAAATATAATGCTTTAGCGGAAATGTAGGAGGATATCCATGCATATGCATGCTAATCTGCAGCATTCTTTATAGGCTTTTTCGGGAACTCGTCAATGATTCTTCAACCCCCACCTTTCCCTTCATTTTCTTGCTTAAAAATAGCTAGGATATCTAACCACATCCTTAATAAATATCTCTTACATGTAACTTCATTTTCCAGTTATTCAGAAAAATCATTAGAACATGCATTTTTGACAGTTAACCTGATGCAGAACGTCTTCTTAAGTTCCATATAATAGTGAGACTTGGAATATTGGTCATTTGGTAAAACATGACTGGTGTAGGTCTAAGAATTGGATGATATAGGTTTGGTACAAGGATTATGTATGATTTTCTGTCCAATTCGTGATCTTCCTCTGCGTAATAATTTCCTTCCTCCTCTTTGGGATCTTAGTATTTAGGTGGCACTTGCAGGAACTAGCTACTGTTTCCTTGGTGAGGCTCAATCCAATTATTTGGTTAAGATCAAGCTCTATACCAACTAGCAAACACTTTTATACAAGCAGATTTGGGGAAAACAACAGCAGAGAATGAACACTGGGGAAACTTCCCTTGAGAAGATAGATCTACAAGTTTAGTCAACTCAAACAAGATTACCTAGATTAGCAAGTGCTATTTTTGATGCTTCTCAGTTAAGACGGGAATATTTAGAACCAGACATGCTGTAGATGTGCCAATTGGCTCCCTTAACACAGATCTTTAGTCCTTATACAGGCTTCTTCCATCAGAGTAGCCTTTTGCCCTTTTACAGATTACAAACTCGGAAAAATAGCCCCATAACTTCAGGAGAAGGGGTGCCTCCTCACGAAGGGGGTCGCAGTGACCAGGCCCGGCGACTGTTTACCAAAAACACAGGTCTTCGTACAGTCGTAAGACCATGTATGTCGGCTATCCTGTATTGTTGAATAGAGCACCTACCCTGCATAGATTGGGCATACAGGCATTCCAACCCATTTTAGCGGAAGGCCGCGCTATTTGTTTACACCCATTAGTTTCTAAGGGCTTTAATGCAGAAATGAGGGAGGAGTTCGTTCCTTGCAGGCATTAGCTGCAAACCATCAAAGTATTATAAGGATGAGCCCAAACATCGAAACTTGTGGAAGGATATTCTCACCTAAGCTGTTTGGGCAACTGAGATGTAACACCAAGAATAGGTGGCTCTATCAATCAAGTTTGCCTACCTCGATGGTATTTCTACGACGAACCCAAGAACAAGTTACCAGAGAGAACGAACAATGTCTTTTATTTCTCATCCCTCCTGGTAGAACTATCATCACACTATAATAAACCCAAATTCTACTCCGACATAAGTGGTATTTATTGTGTTGGAGAACAAAACCTTAGTGCTGTCTACTGTCTATTGATATCCCATCCTAATCGATGATCCCGGCCCATTAAAGATCCACGTTCAGTAAGGCTCTCTCGGCAGTCCAACCGATAGCATCCAGAGATAAAGTCCACTAGTATGAACCAAACTGAGTGCTCAACCGGGTGCAAGGAACAACCAAAGAACTGTATTCACTCTCAAACCCAGTTGCTAGGTTCACAGATTCTTTCCTGTTCTAATGGAGGTCATCCGCGACTATTGCAAAGCAATCTTGGTCAAAATGCTGACGCGACTCTATTCAGCTCCACTATATTACCTTAGCACATTAATCAAGTTTGGAATAGAGGATTGGTGTAGCCAAATGTAGTACTTGTGATAAAGATATTTTAGTGTGTTGTGCCTTAGAATTACCAAGGGATACTAGTTTCATTTTTATCTCGAGCTTCAGTTTCAACTCTGTTTCTATAGAAGTCCTTTGCGCAGCCATCTGAATGCGCATTGAAACTTGTAATCGTTTCAGACCTGTGCATTAGCTGACCAAATATTCTTCTAGGCTATTCCTGTTGCCATTTTTCACCAGGTTACTCCTCTATACGTTGCAGCTTTCCCCTGGATTTTTCTGGTATCTGTTTCAGTAATTGCATGTCTTTCACTTGCTAAGAGCGATTGGCTGTCTAACTAGTTAATGCATAATCATGGCTTGGATCTGGGACTATTTCTATTTTTTTGTTGTGATATCTGAAGCAGCTGAAGGATTTACTTCATTTCTTTGTTACTCCATCAACATTGTTTTCTTGAGTTTTTGTTTTATATGTACCTTGCTAAATCAGCACGGCAGTTACTTCACTTGTGGGAATCTGGAGTCTTCAATCTTTGGCGACAATCTGGCGTTTGGAGAATTCAGTTCATTGAAACTCTGTTTTAGTAAAGAAAAGTGCAGGGAACATCAATAAGAATTGCATACCGTCACGTCATCAAATTATGCCTTGTTTTTTTCCCCCTTCTTTTTGCCGATAATATGACTACGATACGATCTGGAGTCAAGAATATCTGTATGATAGGGCATCTTCTTTTAGTAAAAATTGGCGATGAAGCTGAGATACATGCATACTACTTAAAACCAGTGCTCGTCTCCTTTCTCTTTCAATGATTTTGATTTCTGTTACACATTTAATTCTACATTTGAGTTTTTGCTTTTTAAATTGGCAAGCAGTACACTATTGAACTTTATCTGCATAATGCTGATGTATTTCGAACAATACCACTTTGAGTTTATGCCTTATTGAACCGTTCTTATACGAATACAAATCCTTTCATCCATTTGAAGGGCTTTAATACTCAAAAAGTTTTAAGGTGGACGACGGTGAAAACAAAGTTGAACATCGATATTTTCCAACGAATCTTCATGCATGTGGTGTCCCATGAAGCAGTCCAATATCAGGATGAGGGGTGGGGGGGTGGGGGTGGGGGTGGGGGGGGGGGGGGATTCTATTAGGCTGCTTCATTATGACATGAAGGGTGAGATGTATATCAGCTTCGAGTTCTCAATACATCGCTTGTGCCTTTCTCTTTAATCTATTAACAGGATTGGGAACTTGTTGGATTGAGGTTAAGGTTTTGCTTGACCTAGACCTGAACCCTGCATTGTTTCAAGTCTGCATCTTAGACTCAAATCCGAACATTTATTAGGCAGTTCGATTTTCATACAAAAGCTAGGTTTTCCAACTAGCTCTTCTCATGTCCGACTATTTATTTTTTCTTCAGGTTTTATCTAGAACAATTCGAACTTACTGCTTGCTTACTAGATCCAGATATCCATTCAGATGTTTTTCGGGGGAAAAACTGGACCAGGATATAAACTAGTTTCCTGACCCATTTTCCGTTAAAACTTGTTTTGTTTTAGTCCACCGCGGGGGTTGTTTCGGGAGGAAGTTGCCAAATTGACCCTTGGACTTTTAATTGGAACAAATCTGGGCAACTTCTGTCAGTTTCTTCATAACCATCTTGGATTTCTCTCGACGGCCCTTTGCAATTTCAACGAAGTTTTATATTCCAGACTACAAATACGCACGATAGCCAGGTTTAATATTTCACAGTTGGTTGACCAGTCAGCTTCGGACAGTATAAAAAACTAAAAATTTGATTGAATAATTTGGAGAAACATTTAAATAAACAGTTACATATTCATGTACAAAACGGGTATTTATGGCATCATATTGAAGAATCACACAATCAAGGAAACCCTTTTTTCCCCGCATATACGAGTGTAAATTGGTGCGTTAATCGAAGTTGTGGTGTAAGATGTAGAGCCTCATTCTCATGGCAAGCAATTGCTTCTCAAGAGCCAATGCATCCGTAAATTTCTCATTGCTTTTGTATTTGATGCTGACTGAATACTATTAAATTCACGAGTGCAATATCTCCTCCTGGGACTGAACATTGGATGTATCAAGAACAGAGGAATATTCTCAGAATTTTTTCTCTCTGTGCTTGTAAGCCAGCGTCACCTTGAAATCATCAGGAACCCAAACTCAGAGGATACTAGGCTCATGATTTATAGAATGCACAGCTAGTTGCTGGTATCTAGTGTGGTCAATTCCATTCAGTCGTACACAACATAAGATCTGCTCAGGCAATTCTTCAGGTTTGTTTCCCTGTTCAAAGATTACGATATAAAATTGCCTCTATTGCCCTCTATCAAAAATTTGAGAGAATCGTGTCTCTATATAATACAAGGTGGAAGATTAAAGCCTTACCTGGATTGTTAGGCCAACATCCAGAATACAGAGCTTCAGCCTATCTAGGAATGTTTCAAATCCTTTCCTGGAGATGTAACCAAATCTGTGCATATCCAAATCGATCTCGAAATAGTTTTCCCCCTGTTAAAAGTGCAACAAATAGGTAAGGACAAGAGGGTGTATTTGTATTTGGTAGTGCTGCAATGTTTTATTCTTTTCTTTTCTCCATTAATATAAACTTATTTTTGTGTTTGTCCCTTATGCCTTATTTGCAAGACTTTTTCTTGATGTAACCCTGTCCAGGTCAGATTGGTGCTCCAGAAGGCCCCAATACTTTCTAGTTTCTACACAAAATAAAAGATATCAAAGTGGGTGGTAAACTTCACTCGCTAGATGGATTTCTCATATTATATTTTTACCTTAAACTTGATCATGTGTAGAATACTAGAGGCATGCATTCAGCCGTACTAGATATAACAGTTCCGATGCCAGTAACATGTAAAAGATGGAAGTGAGAAAACATATACTCTTATAATATGGTAAATTGGTAATAACAACTTTCGATATCTTTTAGTGCATATACATTGATCTCAAAGTAATTCTAAAAGCAAAAACAATAGTTAATGAATGAGAATAATATAGACCCTTTGGATTATGTTGGCAACAACTAGTTTTCAAGTTTGACAGTCCAGAGACAGAAGATTGCAGCACTATGAACACAGTTGCTAAACTTTCAAACCATGCTACTTTTACATATTTTTGTAACAAGAGATCAGCATAATAACTTGCATTATTTACTTGCACTATGTTGCTTTTTCAAATATAGAATACATTTTTAAAGTGAAATCCTTCATAAAATGAAGAGTAAATTTATGAAGATGCATTTTACTTCTAGAAAGGCACTTAGGAAATACTAAAATAAAAGGACCAGTAGACCTTACTTACCAAGTAAAATTCATGTTGAGGACGAGAAAGCACAGGCTTTTCATTATATGCATGCATGAGTTTCCTCTCTGCTGCACTTAATGGAAGATCCTCCAAATTTGCTATACGGCCAAGAATTTTTAATCTTTCTCGGAATGGTGCAATTGTATCCATAGGGAATCCTTTAACTCTTTCAACTTCATCATCAATTAATTTCTGTTTTCAATACAGATAATCATGGATTAATGACATATATTAATTAGCAAGAGACCTATAAAAGCATACCTATGCCAACAAACAAAATTAGCAGTTTCAAGATAATTTGGGAATTACAAAATAGGACGCAATTTGTAACTGAAGAGTTTATAAAAAATGAGAATGGTGACATAAAGATTACTTATTCCAGCAATATAATAAAATGTTATTAACATGAAATCTAACATTCTAAGCCGAAAACCTATAAGAACAAACTATCCAGGAGTTCTGGAGAAGAAGGAAGATTAGCATATGAATAAACAATTGCTAACCATTTTACTCAATACATATTGATATGATTAATATTTTACTAAGCAAGCAACAGGATCTAATTAAATTGTCATCACAACTGTTAGTCTGCTTACTCTAATATTTTCCTGGAAGTTTGCTGGGAGCTCCTTCGAATAACTTTCAGATAGTCTAAAATACAAAACAATGCTCATGCCTTCACCATCAGTTTCATTCTGAAATATAGTAGCATGATAAAATGGAACCTGCAAAAGAGAACAATAAGTTACTACAGTTAAAGACCTTCAGAACAGGAATTGAAATGTAAAATAGCATGTAGTTGAGTATTCCTAAACCACAAATCAACAGATTACAAGAGAAAACAATAGCATATTTTTACTTTCTAACATTATTATGTCTATTCTATTATTATAATTGATTATTAACACCTGGATCTGGGCCAAGAAGACATGACTAATATATATAATGTCCGCTTGCGTTCATGTGTGTGGTGTGTGTAGATCCATATCCTTTAATCAAGTATAATTAAATTAAAAAAGAAACAAATATACAATCCAACTTGATCTAATACAAGCCTATGATGCCCCTCACACGTTTGCAAAGTGTTTCGGTTTTATAATGATGTCAAGGTTTCTTTGTGTATGCTCAAGGGACATAATTCCAAAGTGTCCTACGCAAAACATTTAGATTTTCTTTCAGTGGAAACAGCTAAAACACACAAGGCTTTTTTTAAACGTGACATGGCTTTGGGACAAGTGACCAGCAAGCTGTTGGTATCAGTGTTTTCTAGGTTAAGAAAAGCCACACTTTTGAAATGCTGAACTGATTAGTATAGTTGAGTTTAACTTTAATTGCCAAATGTTTACCCCTCCACTTTTCTAATCTAAAATTTTCCCTCCTTCAACTTCCATTCATCTCCTACTGTTCTACATGCTTTTCATAACTTTTCACTTCTTCTCCTAACATGTTCCTTTTTGGCCAAGTCTTCTTCAAACTAGTACAGAATACAGTATACTCAATGTGCTGGTTTTGTACATCTCACTTAGGTGAAACCAGTGCCCCTGGAGTAGTTGCTCATGATCCTATCTACTAGACAATTATATTCTACAATATCACTCACTATGTGAAACCATATGACCTTTATAAACACGATAATTTGCAGAAAGAAATAAAAACATGGTGGAAGTTCTGAGATAATTTAATAAGGAGATTCTAGAACCTAGATCTGTTAAAACTTCTTCCAAACAGCTTAGGTATATTTGTAACAGTTGTAACTGTACATATTGCAATATAATTTTATTTTACAGATTTGATGAAAATCCGTTTTATTCTGTTTATTCAAAACTATATTTGGTTTGTATGTAGAAGATGCCGTCAACAGACACAAGTAGGAAGAAAAGAGATCAGATTTGGTGTAGGGTCTTGTTGCCGCTGTTGTTTTTCTGCATATTGGCGTCATGCACATTTTGATTATAGTAATATAATTCACAAACGACAACAGTTAATTATAAAGTTCATATACCTGAACATTTACTACAAGAATAGATGGAAACTTGCTAGATGAGTCTGCACTAGGAAGGGCCAAGAAACGACTTATGTGATCAACTTTTCGTGGACACAAGTAAACATCGACGCCAAATGGATAGTATGCTGCATAATTTGGAGCAAATTCTTTCTTCTTATCCCTGCCACAAAGTCCATATTAAATGATCAGACCTTACGGTTCTATTTTATGTTATGTGAGCTGGAAAAATAAATAACAAGCTAGATATCACATATGGCATAGATGAATGTTCAATTTTGGGAAAAATTAAATGATCGACTTTACCGAAGATAGTTTTCTCCCCGGACCCTAAATGTATCTGGTTCTATATGAGACCAGCAGTCCATCATTTTCTTCTCCACGGGACAGAGTGGAACTTGAGAACCTGCTACCGGTCTTTCAAGAACAGCCTTCATAGAAACTAAGAGATATATAAGTCAATAGATTGTAACTCAAATGAAATTACTCAAGGGAAATGAAAAAAGGAATTTTTTTTCTAATGTAATATCATTGAAACTACAAACATAAAGTGTCCCCTGCAATCTTGTATATTAAGAAAATTTTGAACTTTGCTATTAGAATGAGAAACAAAAAACACTGCTCTCAAACCCGGGCTCCCATGAGAGGAGTTGACAAAAAGAAAGTGATAAAAAAGAAATTTTCTTCTGGAAGAGAACTTCTTCCTCCTGAGTAGAATATGAGACTTAGACCATCTTATTATTTAAAAGAACTGTAGTCTTGCTGCAGTTATGAACAATTAAAACCCTTCCCACTTCCAAGTGAACTGCATAAAGATCTGCATCCATGCTCACCACATTATGACTGGAAAAGCTTAGTCTAAAAAATGGCAAAAGTATGGCCATAAAAGATCCTAGCTGGTTTATCCTAAAACGACCTACGGAACAACTGCCACAAAAATCAACATCAACATAATTGAAGTGTTTACCTATCATTAAGGACATAACCCTAAATTACAAAGGATCAACATGATTGACATTTCATGATCAGTTAGTCAATCTGACATCAAGAATGCAAATTGAGTTGTTGCCAAAAACATTTTTGAGGAAATTACGACCATGGATAGCACCTAGTAGCAATTATGGCAAAGTTTACTCAAAGAAATAAAACTGTGACAACCTATAAATATGCAATGCAAAGGAGAAGGGAAGTTAAAAGACTGAATCCATGAAGTGATGCATAATGTGAAATATTATGTCGTAGGACATCCAAAGGAGATCATTGGGGAACTATATATCCTAATCAGACAGCATATACCATCAGATGAGCTGAATAAAAAAGAAAGTCGAATTAGTGAAATGACTCAAGTAAGGTACAGACTTTTACGACCATATTGTCTATTAAAGTTAAGCTTGCATATATAATTTATGTAACTAGTATACAGAACTTCACAAACCACTGAAACACAATTAATAAGGCTGAAACACTCACATAGAGGAGAAGTAGCATGCCCCTCACCAGCCCTCTTCTTGAAAGAAAGCTTCAAAGCAGCCTTTTTCTTTAAGTGCGGTGGGCTAGAACTTTGAGAACCTTTCTTTTCAATTCCTGGAGCTGCAGAAGCTAGACAAGGCAAACAGTTGTTTGGCAAAATACCGCAGTTATCTAATATCCCCCCTTCATCCCTTTCAGTCCCTTCGTCAACAGAAACACCAGATAAATCATCCTGGCTACCAAAATGCTTTGTGCTACTTCCTGAAATAGCCACAACACTCTCTCCATGTTTTAGGTTCTTTTGTTTTCGGTCAACTGGATAGGAACTAATATCCTCATGGTTAATATCTCTCATAGACGACTTACTGGAAACAGAGGCACCTTCATGTCCATTCAAAGAAAACGCATCTGCAGAAATTCAGAAAGCACACTCAAAGGTTAATACCCACAAACTTACTACGAAATGCACCTTTAATTATCAAATAACATGCAGAAGGTTAGCACTCTGATCAATTTTCTGAAAATTGCTCATTGAATTAGTTCAACTCACATACCATCTTGAACACTGTGGAAATCATCATCACAATCGGACTCCATGGCCATATTTGAGTCGAACCAGGCATCGTCAATGCTCCCTGATGAGTTTGTAACTGTCAATGAATGAAATATTTCGCAAATATGCATAAGGCTATGAAACTACAGCTCATAAGTCATAGACCACGTTAATGCTGTATAAGATATTTATTAGTATACAAATATGCAGTTAGTGGGTTTGAAGTTCATAATTTCATCAGCCACTCTTGCCGGCATAACAAGGTAAATTTAGTTAAACTTCTTTCGAGGTCTTTGAGCAACAAATTTCTTTTCCTTCATAATCTATTTTTACCCAATGTATAGGCAACATGATTCTGATCAAGAAAAATCCTATTTTGTGAAAAAAAATGTTGACAAAATCTGCTGTAGGGATCGGCATTCATATCTGATTAACAAAATAAACCAGAAAAAAGAAAAGAAAAACTCTATTTCTCAAAGTTAACTTGATCAGGAACTGAGCATCAATTTACAGTAACTAACAAATCAAGAATCGAAGATAAAAAAAAACTAAAACATAACAAATTTCACAAATCTATTGCAATCTAAGAGTATCTATTCACCAATCCACCAAATTGACGTACGATTTCACGAATGTAACTTCCAAAATCAAATCCTTCACCAGTTTCTTCAAAATCAACCAACAAATCAAAAAACAAATAAAAAAAAGGGAAAAGATCAGAAAACCAAACCTTGATTTATTTGGAAAGCAGGATTACTATAATAAGACCTTGAATCCTCCGCAAGATCCTCAGATCTCGCGATCTCATCAATCGGTTTCAGCGAAGAAACTCTCTTTCTCCTCCTCCCCCTCCGCTTTCCCGCCACCCGCCGCCGCCCACCGACGCATCGCTCCGGCATCGACATGCAAGATCCCATCTTTCTCCCCTCTTCCCGTCAATTTTTGTTTCTTTTTGGTTTAATTTGATCTAAAGTATGAACCTTTTCTTTAAAGGAAGAGGTTGGATCTGAGGAAAAATTTGACAGCGGCCATAGCCGCTGAGAGCTATGGCCTGTTTTTTTCACTGAAATCGAAGGCGATGATGATGACTGTTCGTATTGCTTTCTTGATTTGGATCGCTCGGCTCGAACGCGGGATTGGTATTTCTGGTCAAAACTTTGTGTGCTCATTATATTTTTGGGGACTAATGATAATAATTGTAATAAATGCTACTGCTTTAATTTATTGTAGACATATTATCTAATTACCTTTTTTTAATAATAATAATAACAATAGTAACCAGAACAGTAATTTCATAATTCACTTGCAAGACTGCGTACGTGTGGGGCCCACTTGTCAGCTTTGGTTGGTGTAGATTCTACCGATTTTTTTTTCTTCCAATTTTGTGATATTCTTTTTACATACCAACCACAGAAAATGGAGCTTTACTCTTTTTCCATATAATTATTTATCTTTATTGATGTTTTTTTTTCTTTTTTATTGTCTTATTGCCTCTCATATGTATATAATAAAATCTAGGACAAATTTTGAAAACCAACTCATTTCCAAACTTATTCATTAAAAACGACCTATTTGAAACTTATCTGCCAAAAACGATCCAATTTCATCCAACTGGCTGAAACTGGATCGTTTTTAGTGAAAAAATACCAAACTTCACTGAACTTGAAGTTCCGTGAAGTTTGGTATTTTTTTTGTCAAAAACGATCCAGTTTCAGCCAGTTGGCTGAAACTGAGTTGCTTTTGGCAAATAAGTTTCAAAGATATTGTTTTTTACAATTATTTTTGAAAATGTGTTGCTTTTCAAAAATTATCCTGAAATCTATTATATTTTCACGTGATAATAATGTTTTCAAAAGTGTACCTTTAGTTCATTAGATCATTTATTAGATTATGTAGGTAACAGTTAAGAGTCGAGTATTTTATTATATTTATCTTGTTGAAAAGATGATATGTCTAAGTTAATTAAAGTATTCAACCATAGAAACCGGATCCTGTATATGTATATAGTGGAAAAAAGTTAAAATTAGTTAAAATTCCACCTCTAATATGTAGGGGGGAGGGGGGTTGGTTTCACCTAGAACTTAAAATTGGAACTGAGATAATCTGTGGGATAAATTTTTAAGGTGTTAGTCGCATAGAGCTAAAATTAGAACAAATTTTTACAGTGTTAGTCAAGTAGAACTCTAACAAAACTAGAATTTGGATAATGATACAAAACTATCCCACTTTTTTTATTTTTTAATACAAAAATGAGAGTTCTAGTCTCTCAAATTATTCCAAGTTTTAGCTCGGAACTATGTGGTAAAAAAGTAGAACTCATATTTATTTTGTTATTTTTTATTTTTTTATATATCTTTTTTTCTTTACTTCTTTCCTATGGTTATCACCACCATTATAATAATAATTGTCAATATCTTATAGTTTAACCAAAAGTTATTTAATAGTAAAGAACATTCTTGTAAGCAATTATCAATCAATAATATTAAGTTTAAAAATACATTAATAATATTTATATCTTCAAAATGCATAAATATATATTTCATGATTATAAAAATTTATCCCACGTTATTTTATCAAAATATCTTGCTTCACAAAAGTATTCCTATTCATCCCACTAAAATATCCCACTAACGAAAAATTATTTTATTTTAACAATTATCTTATTTTGCATGAAAATGTCCCAATTGACTGATATCCCCGTAAAGAATATTTTACTTTATTACTTTTGACGTAATTCCTTTGTATGTTTTTACTATATTCTAGCAGAGAAACAAAAAGAACCTTTAAAAGTAATGAAAAATCGAAAATCAAATACATAAGGTCTCATTAGGGATCTCAAGAAACTTCCAATTATCAACCCCAGAATACTTTTAAAAATTTTAAGCAAGAGAATGTAGAATAAACCAACCACTCTGTCGAAAGCGACGAAAAGAGATTTCGGACGGAACCCGGAACCCAGTAAAGAGCTACGTGTCCATCACAGAGCCGTAGGTGTTACTTCGCTTGTGACAAGGTGGATAAAGGTGTTGGTTGGTTGAGGATTAAAGTGGATAGGTTTTGTTGATGCGTTTTGGTGGGATTACCATGACTTTTGGGGGTAAAAGAAGAAATATCTTTGGTTGAGTTTTTTTCCTTTTATTTTTTGTTTTTTATGTCCTATTTTGTGCAGTAATTATTGACTTTCAGTAGCTGCAACTTGGTGAAATTTGCTTTGAATATCTAGTTCATTTCCCACGTTGTCCTTTGACTTGATAATTTGAATGAGGTGGGACAGCAAGTACTAAGGGGTTATTGGTTGGGACAAATTGGAGCTAAGTAAAAAAATTGTTCTAATGGAACAATCTTACCGGTTTGGGATATTTTGAGTGGAGTAAAATAAGATAAAGTGGGATAATGGGATAATTTGAGCATTTGGTTTGACAATTCATGTGGGATAATTGATAATGTGGCACTTTATTAAAATATAATTTTATCTTTTAATTACTTCTAAATTAACTTATCCAATTGGTTTAGTATATTATTTAGTATATTATTATAATATAAATATTATTTTAGTTTATATTAAAATATAATATATTGTACTATACTTATAACTTACTATTATTAATTATTATTTTGTATTATATTATATTATATTAGCATGCTATACTACATATAATAATTAATATAATATAATATCAATATATTTAATATACTATTTTAATAATATAATATTTAATATAATATATTATATTATTTATACAAAAATATAATATGTTATACAATAATTACTAATTAACATTATATTAGTATGCTACATTATATAATAATTGATATAATATATGAATAATATATATAATATAATACTTTAATAATATATTATTTAATTTAATATATTATAATATAGGATCATAAGATATAATGTACTTTATAAATATTATAATATTTTACTTTATTCAATGTAATATTTTTTTAAAATTTTATATTAAAATATAATATAATATAATATATATATATATTATATGATAATTACAATAATATATATTAAAAGGTATCATGTTATAGTATAATATATTATATTATTTCAAACTATAGTATTATATTATATTATATCATAATATTTTACTAGTGTTAGTAATTATTATATTATATTATAATAGTATGTCATATATATAATAACTATAATAATATTTTATAAATTAATTATATAATAATATATGTTATTAAAATATTATATAATATTATAATACAGTACGTTATAATATAATTACTAATTAATATTATATAATAATATATTACATAATACTATTAATATATGTTATTAAAATATCATATATATGTTATTAAAATATTAATATATGTTATTACAATATTATATAATATTGTAATAAATATGTTATACCATAATTACTATTATATAATATTAATAATATATGTTATATTTTATATAGCGTGTCATATATTTATAATATAATTAGCATGTATTAGTTAAGTAATACAAAAATATTTTAAAATTATCCCACTTGCCTTCAAAGTGGAGCAACATTGTTCCAATATGGAGGATGGAGTAAATTTTTACTATTGGAACAAAAATTTTGTATATGAGTGGGATAATTTTATCCTAAGTGGTGTAATTGTCTCACTAGTATTCCAAAAAACCAATAACACAAAAATGTATTATCCTGGTTCCATTGTCCCAATGAATAACACTATGAAATAGAAACCCCAAAATTATCCCATTATCCCCCAAAATATCCCAACCAATAACACCCCCTAAGAAATTGAAGAAAAACTTCCTTAAGCCCATTTCAGTGTTTATGAAGTCTTACCGTTTTTTTTTTCATTTTAATTTCTTTGGCTCTAGATTTTTTTACACTTTAGTTAGTCAAGTGTAGTTACAACCAAAAGTTGTTCTAGCTGTAATTTATAAAAACTCAAGCAGACAAGATTTTTCAACTTTACTCTTAATTGAGTGAAGAACAGGAAAAATTCCTCCCCCTCTTTCTTTCACTTCTCATCTCCCAGTTTTCTTTTTTCATCTCTTGAGAACTTACTTCCTCCTTATTCTCTTTTCATCTCATGAGAACTTACTTCCTCCTTATTCATGATAGCAAGATCCTAAAAATTATCCGCAAGGTTTGAGCTATATGAATCATATTCTTTCATCCAACAAGTTGCCTATATTGCCAAATTCTTTTTTAGCAACGGACATTCATGCCTTATTGCAAACAAAAATTTGTGTGAAATTTGTACGTTTTGAAGATATTTCTAGCTTAAACTGAGCATATATATATATTGACGAAGTGGTCAACAAAAAAGTCATATGATGGTCATGTAACGCTTTCGCGCCAGATTCTTTTCCAGAAACGGACATTCATGATGCAAACAAAAATTCAGTGTTAATACCTTAATGTTGCCCGAGAAAGTAAAAACACCAAACTTGAATGTGCATCCTATTAAAAACCAAGTCTTACTGTGTTCTTATTCAAAAAACCAAATGAAAATTCATCAACAGAGAAATCCGGTAAGGAACTGATGCCCGCAAGCAAATGAAGCAGTGGAAAACAAATTTTCTGTCACATTTAGAATTTACACTTGATAATCATATTGTCTGGAACAATCTTGATTCTAGTTTGTTCATGATGAGTCTTGAGCAGCTTCATGACCCACTTCTTGAAAGAAAAACATCGCAGACAACATTTTGTGCAAGGAGATTTACTTCTAATTGCCAACCCTTTTTTGCTGGCTGCAAACAAATCAAGTACCAGTTAGAAATGTGTATTATTGGAAGAAAAAAACTGCAAAATATCTATTTTGCCTAAAATTTGGGAATATAATATCTGCCACAATCATAGTTGGTGGACCATAAACAAATTATTTATGCATTTGGTAAGACTATTATGAGCTCATTTGCTTCTAGTTGATCTCTATATTCAACATTGACAATGATGTAGTACCAGGAACAGTTCAGTCTTTGGTCACTGACTTTGAATAACTAACAGTTAATCTATAAAGACAGCCTTGACAAAAACAATAAAGGAATGCAAAAAAATTTCTGTGTCATCATTCATTTTGACAAAATGGATTTAGATGTTAACTTTCGTTTGAAAGTTTTTCGAAAAAAGCATCGATATAGTCATTACATTCGACTTCAAATATGAACACAATCCGCTTTCCCTGTACTATTTGCTTGCATGCAATATACAACCAGTTAAAGACATGGTTAATAACAAGCAACAATCACCCACCGCCACCATGCAGGTGACTTGGATGGTCGGAGGTTTCAATGACTCTCATGGTCTTGGGTTCAATTCCTAGCTGGGTTATCCCTAAAAAAGAAAAAAGAAAAAAAAAACAGGGAAAAAAAAGCAACAGTCAGTTTGTACGTAGTCTATTGTAAATATCATCTTTAAGATTTAGCATGCATCAATACTAAGACGTTAACTTTAAGACAAAATTTCACAAAAATTTACATGAATTATTAGGTTTTTTGCACAAAATACCATAAACTATTTTTATTGGAGGAAAATAACATTAAACTTTAGAATTGACAGACAAAATAATATGCACTATCATAAATTGTATGGTAATTTTATGATAATACTCGAAATGACAATTATCCGAAAATTCATGGTAGCTTTGTGAAACATAAATAAAAAGGTCATGGTTTCTCTGATGATTTGAAAGCTTACGATAATCTTCTCTACCAAAATAGTTTATGGCATTTTTGTGCAACGGACCTGTGTAGTTTTGTAAAATTACCAATAACTTTGAATGTAAGTCCTCCTTCATCTTGCATGCCAAGATTTGATAGTTCATATATAAGCCATCATGGATTGGAAAGTACTATGAGCTGGCTGTAGGTACTAGGCAATCCCAAGAATCCAACCACCACCCGTGAGTAGTTGAGATGTCCCATAGCATGAAGAGAAATATTATGTCCTAAGCAAGAAGCTAATATGGGACAGAACTACAATCATGGGGGCAAAATTACTAGTCATTGCTAATATCTTTTGGGAAAAAAAAATCCATTATTTTCAAAAAGAAATAAATTACCATGGTATTGCTGAATGGTAGTGAATCTAGTGATTACTTTTAAGCTTTATAATCATGGACTTTTTGAAGAATTGAGTACCAGGAAATACAATTATAGCAAAATAGAAATAATAAACATGCAATCCTAAACACGAACATGAAATGCACAAATATAAATATGCAAGGAATCGCTTGCCCGTTGGGTGGAGTCGCGTAACTGTCCTAGAACCACACCGGTCCCCTTCACGCATGCAGTACTCCGCTCTCTTGCTCCTAAAAACCTATCAAACCAAGTTAGCGATGAGTGGGGAAAGTTTTAGCATAAATCACTCTCTCATCTATTCCATTGGGACTAATGAGAATGCAATAAAAGAAAAAAACAAGGGAAACTCAATCTATCCCTTTAAAACTGAGTATGTTTCACCGCATGTTTCACCATTGTTATGATAGGATAACGTAACCTCATAGCTCTTCAGTAGGACAGATAATTTCACCATTGTTATGATAGGACCATTGTTATGATAGGATAACATAACCTCATAGCTCTTTAGTAGGGCAGATAACCAAAATAGAACGTGAAAGTATATAATCTGCAAGAAAATATCAGAATTATCCTGTATAGTAATAAATCTTCAAATGACGAGTCTATTCATTGTCTGCTGAATTGTGCGTTGGATATAAATATAAATAGTCTTGCCTTTCATAACATTTAACTTGATGCACTTAAGACAAACAAAGCTATCAACTGTTAAGAGCATGTTACTTACCTCATTGGAGATTCAAAGAAGATTACAAACCATATGGAACACCATCATACTATTATTTGCTCATTGTACAAGCTACGAAGAAACTTGGCATATCTTGAACAGCACAGCTCGGCTCCTGGATGTTCAGATGGATACTTTCTCCAGAATGTGAAGTTCCCACGGTTATGTTGCCACTGAACTTCAAGCAAATATACAAATGGCAGGGAAACAAACACTACGGGTTCTTACAAACCAGAACTCCCCTTTCCACATTAGTGTTATAATTTTTTTTTTAAATTTTGCCAGCCTCACCTGTTACAGCAAGAAAAAGAGAAATACTCCAGCAATTTGCAACTATATTTCAGCCATAACAGCATGCTCATCATGAGATGTTTAAATATAAGAAAAACTACGTTCATGTCACACAAACCTGAATTTGAATAGATACTGTTAATATGCACCCCACGACATGCAGAGCAATGAAGAAGATATGACAGAACAAAATTCAAAAGACAACTTTGTTCCTAATTAGATATAAATTCTCATCAAATAAAAAAAATTAAATATTGGTATTTATTAAATACTGTAAGCATTAGCATAAGGTTTCTTAATTTGAACTGGAAAGCAAAGGTTATACAACCTCTCTGCAAGGCATCGGTAAGATTTACCTGACCTTTCGGGATCCAGCAATCAACAATACGTACTGCAAGAGTGCCCTTTTACTTAGGGTCCGTTTGGATAATGGAAGTATTGGAAATAAGAAATAGGTTACAGAAGTAACTTCCAAAACTATGAAATAGGAAGTAGCGGAAATAATATTTTTTTTGTTTGTTTCATATATTTTAGAAGTAATGGAAGTAGAACTTCTTCCTCTTCATTTACTTTTTTTGTTTGAATAATATTTGAAAATATTACTAGGAAATAATTAATTCATGTTACTTTTATTTTATTCTTGTTTGGATTGTCATTGAAATAGAAATGTAAATGGAAGTATTATAACACACCACATGCCTCGAGGATTGCTGTGCTTAAAAGTTAGAAAGCTTACATCAAGAGTAAAACAACATCAATAATTCAAAAGCAGGACAATGTAGAAGAAACACGAGGACTGAACATATTTGTTTATATCTAACTACACAAACAAGGATTTGACTAACAATGGCAATCAATGTGTCCAAATCGTTAAAAAGTTCTGATTTGAAAATATTCGTTTATATATTTGAGGCAAGCACTGAACATTAAATGTTTTAGCAAATATAGAGACACGAGGACTGAACATTAAAGATCACGCGGGTTATACTCCGTTGTGAGGGAGTCAGTTATGAAAATAATCACTTCCTAATTATATATTTGAGAATCTTTTTTTCCTCATAGACCTCACTTTACATCAACTTCCGCCGTATTTCAGTGCATTCGAAGACGGAAAAATATCAAGGAAATAGAGGTGTCACGTAGACGCCACATCATCATTTAAGAAGTAGTGGAAGTAGTTTTTACAGAGAAACAAACATATAATTTTTCCAAGAAGTAGCAGAAGTAGCCTCTACTTCCTCTACTTCTGCTATTTCACAGTTACTTCTGTACAAACAAACAGGCCCTTAAGGAAAGAAAGTTCCGTGAAAGCGAAGGATCAACAAATATGATGAGAGATGGCACACAAAAATGTACATCCTAGATAGACAACAAAAATGTACAACCTCTTTCCTTGACTGTAAACCTCTTCAATGACATAATCCTGGACTGAAGCAGGAGAGTATTTATTTCCTTAAGTGACTTATAAGATCTAGGAATTTTATTGAGTAGGCGAGTTCCAGAATCCTACTTGATTCTTTCACAAAAAATTCCAAATAACATTTTCCATTCTGAAACAATTTTGCCAAAGCAGACATAAACTGATGGAAACACGATTCAACTTGAAAAATATAATCCAAAAACAAAGGAAGTAGCAACCTGGTGGTTGCTATTCATCTGAACAATGCAGTTTAAAATGCTCTTTCATAGCAGAACGGTAAACCGACCTTTAAGCAACTTATGCCTGCGAAGACAAATTTCTAGAGAGCTAATAACCAACAGTGCTAGCTAGATACAACAATCAATGAAGGAGAACAACTTTTTTGAGGATAGAATAGCAAGGGCTTACACCATTCAAGTATACAAAAAAGGAACACAGAGATATGCTACTATACTATAATGTCCAAGCAAATGTATCCATAATCATTTGGGGTTGGGTCCCCTCAATTTTCATTTGATATCAGTGTCAACAAAGATAATACATCTTAATTCAAGAAAATGGCAATGCAACTACAATCCAAAATTGCTATCATCTCCATAGTTGGATAGCAAGCGTTTACTGCTAATAGCAGCAAAGAAATTAACATAAAGGAAATTCTACGTACCTAGTCAGTTGCAAGTTAAAAACTTGCCTCAACTATTTCCAAGTTTCCATTTCCGCTGCCATTTGCTGCCATTTGAGAGGCTCCAATTATTGGAGGCATATCTAGTGATAGAGCTCCTTCCAAAACCCTTACTACTTCCCCAATCGAAGGCCTAAGAGACGGCCGATCTTGCACACACCATAAAGCCAACTTGACCACTCTCTGCACTCCTTCAATCTCAGCTTTCCCTTCTAATCTAGGATCAACAAATTCACCTAAGTTCCCATACTCACACCATCTAAAAGCCAAATCACGCAGTTTATTCTCATGACTCTCTCTATATCCAGCAACAATCTCAATCAAAATAATTCCGAACATGTGAACATCTCTTTCAGCAAGAGTTTCTGAAGAAGATGCTGCTGCATCCTCTTTCTTTATTAAGCTCTGTATTCCATAATCTGTTAATTTTGGTGTAAATTGATCATCTAGCAAAATATTCTCAAGCTTTAGGTCTCCATGAACTATGCATTTCTTGCACTGCAAGTGCAAATACGCAAGAGCTCTTGCTATCCCAATGGCTATGTTGAGCCTCTCATTCCATCCATCCCTCCTATTTTGCTTCTTGCTAAGCAACCACTGATCAAGGGATCCATTGCTCACGTGTTCATATATCAGAAGCTTATGTTTCGGCTCATAACAAAAGCCCTTCAAAGCAACAAGATTCCGGTGGTGGGTGCTCCCCAGAGTTGAGACTACCAATTGGAACTCTCTTTCAGAAGCAACTACATTGTTAAGCAATTTCACAGCGACTGTTATTTTGTTGGGAAGAATGCCTTTATAAACAGTGGGACCTAACTTATTGCCAAAGTTTTTAGTCAATGTCTCTACTTCATCGAGAGATAGCCTTACTAGAGCGCTATAATGTGGATTCATGCCGATATCCTTTGCAAATGGGCTCCCCTTCAGCTTACTGGAACTAATTCGCCTTCTTTTATATAGAACAAACCAAAACACAGCCATCTCGAAAACTAAAAAGACAAAACCGGTGATCAGAAGAATTCCCACCACGGCAACCAGATAATTCTTATGCCTTTCGACTATTTCAGTAACTGTTTGTTGCTGCTGCTGCTCTTTTGGCATTAACCCTGATGCCCCATGGAAATTAGCTGCTCGAGCTGACACTGCCTCTGGAACCAAACACACTTTCAAGAACGATTTAGCCTGAACAGAAGCATAGCTATAACCACTGATAAAGCTTGTCTTTTTTATGGTGCAAATTCCCGAGCCATCGTTATTTGCAGTGGCGGCAAAACAAGAAGTATCATTCAGGCAGTATTGTCTGCAGGCATCCGAGCTAAGCATAACCACAACATCATGGGGAGGATAAAGACTATATAAAACAGTTTTCTTGAGCTCAGTCATACTTAATCCTCTGTCACAATTCCCCAAATCTACCATCCTCTGGCACTCACCAGAAACCGAATCCGAATTTAAGCACCCACAAGTTGGGCCACTCAGATTGTAACCGCAAACACTATACAATCCACACGAACCAAACACATCACATTGGTTTCCAACAGCTTGCCATCCAACTCTCCACAAAGAACTCACATTGTCCCAAGAATAAATCCTCAAGTTCCCATCAGCATCAATCCTCAACCTCCTAAATTGCACAAGAGGGTCTTTAAAATCCTTGCTCAACCGAGACCAAGGCACTCCACCACGATAATCAAACAGCCCAAAGAGGCCATCGGGCTCGAGCCTCACCTCCTTAACTAGAACAGATGAGCTCATTTGGCTCCACCAATAAGTCACATTGTCCTCCCACACAAGATAAATCTCCCCAAAGCTCTTAACTTTCAAACTATAGTAACTAGCAATCGAGTTCGGTGAAGAAGCCTGAAGGGACTGAGGGTACCGAAAAGGCTGGCCAGGGAGTAAAGTATCAGTAGGGCTAGCAAAGCTCTCCCAAATAACTTTACCCCCAAAACCAACAAGAACCAAATTGCCGTTGTCCATCAAAGTTGCAGATCGAACACCGAGGTTGCCAGTATTACTACTCCAAACAGGCAATTCATTGTGAGAGCAATCAAATAGAATCAAACTACCATCTAAAGACAGCTCAAACGTGGAGTTCTCACAAACCCTAACTCCACCACCCCCAACAGTCCAAACTGGGACCTTTTCGCTACCAGCACCAAAATTATGCCATATACCCACTACAAGGCCATCATCTTTTTGGTAATCCAAGAGAAACCCAAGAGCAAAAACCCCACTTTGGGAAACCCATGTAGTATTCTGATGGCCAGAGATCTGGGAACCAAGAGGGAGGGAGACCATTGGGATCTCCTCAGAGAGCCCACAAAGGGAAGAACCCAGAAGCAGCAGCATTACACTAATCAAAGCAAAATGCCCAAACGGGGGATTACCTTTGGTGGGCGATGATGAAATTTGATGATCTTTGATGGGTTTGCTCATTTTTGAGAGATTTTTTTAGAGGGAGGGGCGATTGTGATGCTGATGGGAGTGAGATTTTGAGGTCATGGGAGTGGGTTTTGTTTGGTTTTTTGTTTTTGTGGAAGAAGTAAAGAAATGGGGAGTGAGGTGAGCAGTGTTGGGGACTGTGTCTGGAGAGAAGAAGACAGAGAGAGAGAGAGAGAGAGAGAGAGAGAGAGCAGGTGCAATGTCTTGGGAGAAACAAAAGGTCAACAGAGTCCAAGGAGCAAAGATACTGGCCACTCCTGCTTTTTGTTTATTTTTTTAATTTTTTTTTAAAAATTGATGAATACAGTATTTCTTTACTTTCTCTTCTGGAAAATGTCGGAGGCATACTCTTATGGTGTGTTTGGGAGTTTACTAAGGACTTGTTTGGATTGAGGGGAATGAGGGTGAAAGGAAGTTAGGCGAATCATTCACCTCCATTCATCTTGTTTGGGAACACTTAGGAGGTGAAAGTTAATTCACCCTAGTTCCCCTTGGTTCACTCCCTATTAGTATAAATTTTGTTACCCCCAAATTGGGGTGTAACCAAGGGGAAGGGAACTCCCTTCCTTTCCCTTCCATTCCCTTCTCTCAGTTTCCCTTAACTTCCCTTCACCTCCTACAAATCCAAACAGGCCCTAAGGAAATGGAAGGAAAGGTGAACAACGGGAAGGGAAGGGAAGAGAAGAGAATTGTAATATGTTGTTTGGGAGTTGAGTAAGGTGAATGAAGGTGAAATAAAGTAAATATATATAAATTTACATAAATGACTTTATATTAATAACACATCAGTCTTTTTATTTGTTTTGATGGGGGTAAGAATGTCATTACACCCCTTTACCCTCCTCTACCGCCCAAATCGGAGGGGGGGGGGGGGGTGGTGAAGAAAACCAAGCAATTTTAACCTCCTTTCCCCTTCCTTCCTCCTCTCTATCCTCCTTAAAAAAACTCCCAAACAAGGTGAAAGCCTCGTTTCTCTTCCCCTCCCCCTCTCTACCCTCCATCCAAACAGGGCATTAGGTACATTACCAACCACACTCTCCCCTTGTTATACTGTAACAGGAGGAGTGTGGTTGGTGGTGTACCTAAGAGTGTGTCTGTAGCGTCTCCCTTCTCTTTTACTCGCTTTACTAGCTTTATTGTTGCTTATGATGGCACCCTTGGATGGTCTACGTGTGTTAGGGTAGTAAAGTTGTATGCAAAATACTAATCATAGGACAATTGTCATTTTCAATTATTAGGTTTTGTAAGGACTTGATGACGGAAATTATTCATCTACCATCATCATTAGACTTCGTCTTCTTCAAAAAATTTATTGGGTTACCAAATCCATCTTTTATCTTTAGGGTTTTCCCCAAAACCACCTTACAATAGAATAATTATATTGAAACCATTTTTCAATTTCAGTTTATAAATAAAAAATCTTTAAAATGTGGTTTTGTTGCGATTAAACCATCTCTCAGTCAAAATTTACGCTAAAAATCTAAAATTACCTTTAAGAAGCTCACATTCAAGGCCTATGACTATTAGTGTTTAGGCCTTGTTAAGATACAACTCGCATACCTTAAACTTGAGTTTTTAAGCTTGTTTTTATTTTTTTATTGAAAATTTGACGGGAAGGTTGTTAATTACAACAAAAACTCACCGTAAAGATGTTTTATGAATAAATTAAAATTAAAAGATGATTTTCTTATAAGTACCATATTTTTAAGGTGATTCTAGGGGGGGTGGGGGGGCCCCCCCCCCAACCCCTTTTATCTTTTAGTTTTATTTTCTTTTGAGGAGAAAAAACCCATATAGGAAGAGCTACTCTGGTAGGGGAAGAAGGCTCATGAAAAGATATTATACTTTTTTAAAGACAATGTAAACAATGACTTTTTGCGGTGAGCAAATGTATGTGATTGCTATTTGCACCAATCCGTTTCTCTTGAATATCGCACTGGTTTATTTGCTAAGAATGAAATATTACAACATGTGATTTTGGAGGAATCATCAAAATTAGGGAGATACATGAGTGGGAGTAGGATTCAATTAACTCCCGGACATTAAAAAAAAAACACATGCGTGTATGCACGCAGTCGAGGAATTTGTTTAAATGGGTGGACTAAATAGAAATTTTAATGATGCTAGGGACTAATTTAACAATATGAAAGGTTTAATAGACCAATATCTAAAAGACCCCATTTATTTAATACGTAGTTTCTAAGAAATATACAGATAAATTTTGAATCAGGAAAAATCACTAATAACTGAAAACACAAAAGTGCATTTGGTTTGCAACTTAGGGCCTGTTTGTTTCGCAAAAAAAGACCGAAAGTAAGGGAAAGTGGGGGAAAAGAAGGTGAATTTTGATATTTTTCTCCACTTTTAGAGGTTTGGTTCGTCAAAGCTATAACCGAAAGTGATGGAGAAAATGAGTTGTCACCATATTATTGGTTGATGTGAGTAATTTTTGATGTTTTCCTTCGCTTTCCTTATTTATGTTCTTTTCTTGTGTTTGGTTCATTCTTAAAAGTGGAGGAAAATAGATGAGATGAAATGAGTTGTCATTATATTATTGGATGATGTGACACATACTTATGAAAATCAATTTCCTTGTTTTTTTGGTGAATAGGGATGAAAGAAAATTTTAATGAGATGTGATGAGTTGTCACCATATTATTGGACGATGTGAGTAATTTTTAAAGATGATAAAAAATGAAGAAAAATGAGGGAAAGTGAGTTAAGTTGATTGATGTGACTTATTTTTTGTGTTTTGTTTATTTTTAAAAGTATGAAATGAGATGTGATGGGATGAGTTATCACAATATTATTGGAGGAAAATGGAGAAAGTGAAGGAAAGTGGGGGAAAGTGAAAAAGTGAAGGAAAATATGTTTTGGATTCCGGGAGAAAGGAAACAAACACCCCCTTAGCCAAAAGTGCATTATGTTTGCAACTTAGGTTTTTGGGATGCTCAAAATACATCATTTTCTTGAGTACCTAAGTAGGAAATAGTGCTTCTGATAAGCTTTTGTCAAAAATACCCGAGACTTGGGCCCCTACCAAATGCTGATCCAGATCCAAGCCACACCTAACACCCCTTTGTGAGTGGGCATATGCCGGGACAAAGCCGCACTTAATTCTCAGTCAGGTACGATTTGGGCATGATCTGCATTATATTATAGTGGTAATTGGAGATAAACCCCCCTCGTAGCATCGCCCAATAACGAATAAATGTCTTATAGTTCTATTGTTGCAGATAGACCACCAAGTTAAAAAAAAAAAATTTTAACCTCAGGAGGGCTATTTTTCCAAAGAAAAATAAGGGGGGAAGGCATTTTAATGTTTTTCCGAGGTAACAGAATAAAAAAAATTCACTCCGGTATATACCTGCAACAATAGCAATATAGGTGTTAATGCGTAATAATTGGGCAACAGAACAGGGAGAGTGCCTGCAATTAACACATTACTATAACCCCTTATCCAAACTGAGCTCTACTTGCTCTCTCTGATAATTGCTATGTTGCATCTTTCAAATATGTCAATTGTGAAAACACCCAATACCAGACCAGGACCTGCAGTATGACAAGCATAGGATATAAATATGTGTTGAACAACGGAGCATATACATCCACTGCGCATTTAGACCCATACCAGTTCATAACAATTCCACAAGACTCGACATCGACATGATAACAGCTTTAACTAATACATTCTGAAGACACCCCTAATTCAAACCACATGGCTCTTTCAAAAAGCTACTGAACAGCGAGAATGGAAAAGTACTGACAATTCAGCTACAAAGTGCTGCTGAGATAATTTCCTCTACATTTCGATACGTATACACAAACCCCAGAATTGTTGCAGAAGCTTCACAATACTACTAAATCTAAGAAACACAGAGTCAAGACGGAAAACATAAGGAATAAAACTTTAAAAGTTCATCGAATCACCAGAGCAAACTGCATCTCAGAGATTCAGAAAGGACACAAAATCTAAACAGGTCAGATACAGACATTGCAGTTTGCACCATGCAACTTGCAGTGCAAGTTGATTCCTGCAGAAATCAGAAAAAGCATACTGTAAGTCCAAACATTCAAGGAAAAATTGCTTCTAGGCCCCAAATTTATATTTTCAATATGCTCTAGCCCCTCCTACTTTTTTTAATGTTCTTTAGCCCCTCCTTTTTGAAAAAAATATGGCCAAGCCCCTCCATCATGATTACAGCTCATTTCAGCACTTGATTAGACATGCCAGCTCATGATTAGACATATCAGCTGATTTAAATCCCGAATTTACCCTCCTCTTTCTTATGTCAGTGGATGTTAACTCTTTTCTGTAAAATGTTAACTCTTTTCGGTAACATGTTAACTCTTTTCTGTAACATGTTAACTCTTTTCTGTAAAATGTTAACTTTTTTCTGTAACATGTTAACTCTTACAGATAACATGTTAATTCTTATAGCTAACATGTTAACTCTTACAGCTAACATGTTAGCTGTAAGAGTTAACATGTTACAAAAAAGAGTTAACAGTTAATAGAAAAGAATTAACATGTTACAGAAAAGAGTTAACATGTTACAGAAAAAGAGTTAACATTAATGTGCCCACGCGAAGTTCCTCAGGACGCGCTGGCGGCGGAGCGGGGAAGGGGCAAAGGGGGGCCGAAGGAGGAGGGAGGTGCATCGGGGGAGGGAGAGGGGGGGGAGGCGAGGGAGGTGCAGCG
>BQKN01000588.1:272170-289655 GCA_022839385.1 Asparagus kiusianus
GGGCTGCAGCACATGTTTGAAAGTTGGGGGGCTAGAGCATATTGAAAATATAAATTTGGGGCCTTGAAGCAATTTTTCCAACATTCAATGGTAAGAAAGACTTTGAGGTATAATATTTTTAACTGGAAAGATTCTTCAAATTAACTTTGAGAAAAGTTATGAACTTCAGAATTTATATGGAAATTTGCACGTAAGTATAAGATTAGATGTTCAGTCTTCAATCTGATTATTCACTAGCAATATAAAGAAATTTGCACATCATCACTAAAGAATTTTTACAGAAGCTTTTTAACGCAGGAAAATCTGAAAGATTCTGGAACTTTTGCTAGAAGATAATAACAGAATCTGCAGCAAAAGATTGACTGGTTTCAACTTTCATGTTGATGCAGAATAGTGCCAAATACAAACTTAAATTTATATTGAAAATACTAATGACTAAAACAATAGGAAACACCCCAAAGCACATAACACACAAGAAAATATTTATGGTTATCAATGGCAAAATGCCTTAAAATGAAAACAAAATAAAATCTAAAAATTACGAGGAGCAAATCTTAAGACACCACAATTGTCCAATTACGCAACAAAACTCAAGAACGAAAATTAAATTCCTTCTAATTACATACAACCATCACTATTGTAATCCTGATTAGTCAATCATCGAACTGCTTGCATATTTACTTAAACCCAAGGGGACAAGGTCATTCACAGGCAGAGGTTAATAATAAATATACACACAAATAAGAAAGATGACAACACTGATTGCTAATTGTTTGTAATATATCTGATAGAAAGACCACAGTAAGTTATGTCATACAAAAAGAAATGTACCACATATCCCATAAATGAAACCTAAAAAAAAAGATGTTAAAACTATTCCCACATAAATAACAGATTATGCTGTTTGGTTTCTTTTTCTCGGCGTATATGTAAACATTCATTGAACTCAATCCTACTTCTTGATTGGATATGTTTGCAATTCCTGAACTGAACTTAATACATCTTTGACCAAGACCAATGTATATGGATAATGATTACTGTTCAATACCCAAGAAAGATGTTAGCACATATTTTACAATACATATAACTGAATATTCAATTGTTCTCAGAATAAATTTCAATCATCCACCTAACTGAAAAGTGAGGTGGTAACCTGGTTGATATTCTACACGGAATTGGAATCCCTCACTAAAATAAATATAATGACCACTGTAACTCTGGAACTTCAGATTTACTCTTTTTATTTTTTAAAGTGCAACTACATATCAAGTCATATTTGAAGATGACATCAGTACCTCCATAATCAAACGCTTCATATGAAAGATTAAATGTGTGAAGCAAAGATCAGAATTAGTTTTATCAAATCATGAAATGTTTGTGTATGGACCTATAAGATATAGGTGGCTGATATCCGAGAAAATAGAAATGTTTGTGTATGGACCTATAAGATATAGGTGTTGGAAGGAAGGCTCAGATATCAGGCACATGAGGACATATGGACAGTAAATTAATTACAGAGACACAAGTAATTGTGTCATAGCCTAATAGCATGGAAACAGTTAAACAGAAAGCCTGAAAAGGGCAAGTCATAAAGCGAAGGGGAAAATCACAAAGCCTGACATTCCAACTAAAAGTCACCAGCAAGCCATAAAGTAAATGGGAAAACAATAAAGTCGAGTGTATCAGAAATCTAATATGAGAAGAATAAGTTACATTAGGGAAATTAAACATTTTGAGAAGAAAATTACATCTTTTGAATCCCTTAAAGTGTGTTTGGTTTTTCTTTTTCTTATAGAAAAGTCATCTAAAAGGACTTGCCCAAATGTGCATTCAAGAAAGGATTTATACATGATTAAGGTGTTAAATGCTTTGAAATTATCCTTATCAACCAAGATTAATATATCAAACAAGATTTATTGGAATAATTTTTCGATAAGAATAGATATGACTTATGAGAAAGAATAAGTTTGGATAAAGATACATAAATATAAATACTAGAAATAAGAAAGCAAAATTTGCAAATTAAGTTAAGAGTTCAGATTGCATGAAAGATTATGTGAGAGAAAAGGAGAAATCACATGAATGTGATTTTACCTACTAGAATTAACGGAAGCTAGAAAATCTAGCTTTTCCAAACTGAAGCTTTTTTACATATGCTTCTTAAAAAATTTCTTTTTAAAGAGATAGCCAAAGATCCAATTTTTGTCAGAAAATTACGCATTTGCTTAAAAAGCAGTAAAAACATTTTTCATAAGTAACGCCTAAGACTCCCTTATTCATTAAATTAGGCCCCATTAAGAAGCTTATATGGCTATGACAATAATTTATGGGTTTTTCTACTATGGCAATTAAGAAGCATTGAGTGCTCTCTAACTATCCCCATTATCATAGTTAGATGTGTAAAATTTTAATGATTTCAAATTTTTAACTTAATTTGATAATTCTAATCATCGTTGGATGTGTAAAATTTTAATGATTTTAATTTTTTTAACTAAAATTGATAATTCTTATCATCTACATGCAACGGCTTAATATATTTTAATAATAATCTGAATCATTAAACGTGTAAACAAATTTCTATGATAGTGGAACTAGTTAGAAACCATTAAAAGCTTCTTAACATGTGCCCTAAGGCCACACTACAGGAAAAAAACCCATACCTTATAAATTCAGCCAAAAAAACTTGCTGGAAATCAGGTGATGAATCGTACAGTACTGATAGCAGTGGAGAAATTAACATGGACAAGGACAGAGATAATGGAATAGTACAAAGTATGCTTGATATGCAATCAAAATCAAGAGGAAATCAATGTTGATTAATTGCTGCAACTTCTTTAAACCCTTTCATAAATATTTATGCAAAAGACTTCGGTCATGTAAAGATGTCGAGGGCACACAAATACTTTGTTTTCAGATGCGTAGTGTATGACATGTATTAAAGGTTGTATAATGCTACCATGTCTTGCAAAGCTTAATGATTGAGATGCAAAGATTTTACAGGTTTGCATTGTTCACTTCTGTTACTCACAAATTATATGTTCACCTACGAAGAACAAGAAAGGGAGCGAAGGCAAATCACTACTTCATGCATGCTTAGTTATAGACATCTGACAGCCCATAGTAACTGTTAACCCCATTAAATACATCTAGGGATCAATTTAGGCCTTTCTCAAACCAAGATCTCAACAAAAAGCTTTTAAAAGGTATTAGCAGATATGAAATGGGGTAAAGCATTTTCTACTGCCTCACACATGGCTTCATAAGCCTTACCACTCACAAATTTAAATCACCGCTGCTTACCCTAAAACACAAATATTTTAAATGTACAATTTTGATTAAAACTAATAAACAGGATGAACGAAAATCAATGTACTAATCACACTGAGCAAATGTGATAATCACAAGATTCACACCCAATAAGAATTTGCAGAAATTAATATAAATTTAGAAGGGACATGCTGACTAGAAATATATATTATGATAAAACTACAAATACACAAAATCAGTGAGAAATTAATGCAAAAACGGTAACTAAGTGTACAACGAAATAACTACAATTAATCAAATGATATAGCATGATTCTTCCAAGACATGAAAAAGGGTGATGAAATTACCATGAGAGCTCCCAAACTCAGTCCCTTGCCCTCTCTAGGCTCTCCATTACCAACTTAACGGTCTCCTTCAACAGATCCATCCCATGTATGTCGTGCTTAACCTCTGCCAACTTTTGCTTCTTAAGCTTCTTCTCCAAAGACCTCCCCTTTTCAGAATCAATTCTCTCAAGCGCCTCTGCTGCTGCCACGCTACTCTTCATCTTCATCACAGCATCCTTCAAGAAAGGGTAGCCTCTCTTTAAACTCCCCCCTCCACATTTCACCAAAACCCCATTAGAATTCTTATTCACTGTACTCGCTCTCGCCTTACTCTCATCATCATCCTTTCTCTGCCCCCAAACTTTCTTTGAAAGCTCATACACATTCTGATCGTGAACCTTTGCAAACTTGAGCGCCTTCTTGCTTTTCTTTTCGCGGGCATCCAAGCCTGAGTACTTCTTCTTCAGCCGCCTAATCTTCTCAACAAGCTGTGAATCACTAACCTCCAGGCTCAAAGAACCCTTAACCAAGGCATGGAATTCTCCTATAGCTGAGGCCTTAAGCTTTACGGGCCCATGTTGGGCCTCGAACTGGAGGAGGGCTTTGAGTATGGCGATCTCGTCGTCCAAGCTCCAGATTCTCTGGAATAAGGGCTTGCCGCCGTTTGATTTCTCGACAACAGGGGATTTGGAGACGGTGGATCGGATCTCGGGCATGGGCTTGGAGCTAATGGGGGTAACAAGCTTGGCCGCCTCGGAGTCCGATTCGGATTCGGACTCCGACTCGGATTCATCGGACTCAGCTGGAGCTTTGGATGGGACTGGAGTGGAGGTGGAGAGGTCAAGCTTCTTGTTGTCAGGTTCGGGTTCGGATTCAGATTCGGACTCGGATTCGTCGGATTCTGCTGGGGCTTCGGATGGGATTGCAGCGGAGGTGGAGGGATTGAGCTTCTTGCTGTCGGATTCGGGTTTCTCTTCCTCTTCATCGTCGCTGGATTCTCCGCTCTCGTCGTCGCCGTCGCCGTCGCCGTCGCCGGATTCATTGCCTTCATCGTCATCTCCGTCGCTGGATTCATCGCCCTCGTCTTTGCTGTTGGTTGGGATGCGAGGATCGGGCTCGTTGGTGGCCGGCTCCGCTTCGGAGGAGATCGACGGGGTTTTCGCCATTAGGGTTTTGAGTTAGGGTTTTTGAGGTTTCGCTTGTAAAATTTATATTTACAAATTGTGCCCCTTGACGCCTGAAGATTTGATAGGTAATAGTTCTGCAACGTGGGCCGTGATAACTCATTTAGCCAAATTGTTACAAGTCTTTAGGGCCTTCAAAACGTTGGGCCGTGCAAAAATATTAACGTGTTCTTTGGGATCCAAAAACCATGTGGCTAGCTATAGGGATGTGATTTGACATTTCGTTAGCCATTAATCTTGGTTAGAGTTCTAAAAAAAAGGCTTAATTGGGCTAAAATATCCTATAGTTTTCTTTATTTTTGCACATATAAACCTTTTCGGCAGCAGTTATATATTTTAAAGTTTTTAGAATTTGCATTTAAATACCCTCAATCGTTCAACACGAGAATCTCCTCCAAAAAATTTTCATCACATTTTAATTTTAGAGTTTTTAACCCTTGATATTTGTTAAATTTATTGTTAAAAGTACATCAATTCTATTTTAGATGTGGTGTTAATAGGTTTAATAGTAAATTTAATAAATATTAACTGTTAAAATATTTTAAAATTAGCACATTCTCATGAGAATTTTCAGAGGAAGATACTTGCACTTGCATAACTGAGATTATTTAATCGCAAAATTTAAAAACATTAGGGCATATATGCACAATCAATTACAGCTGAGGGTATATAATCTAAGCGTGAGGAAACAATATGCAAATAAGCGAAAAAGTCATTTTCTCACATTTTCATATGCTGATCACATTTCATCACATTGTCGGTTTGGATTTATTTTTCAATCCAATTATAGCATGCTGCACTCAAATTCAAATACTACTACATCCCCAAATATAAACAACTTACACTCAACTATAAGTATTCATTCACCAATTATGGCAACTCTTCGGCATTTCAACTAAAATATAAGGATAAAATTTTCAAATTAGACCCATTTAGAAAATTAATTGTTAAAAACAACCTGTTTCCAATTTAATTGCCAAAATCGACTAGTTTCAGCCAATTGGTTGAAATTGGGTCAATTTTGACGGAATAATTTACGAAACTTCACGGGACTTCAACTCCCGTGAAGTTTAAGCGTGTTGTTATTTACGAAAGTAAGGTGATTAAGAGGAGGAAAACATCACGGGACTTGAAGTCCCGTGAAGTTTGCAGGTACAAAACTTCAAGGAACTTCAAGTCCCGTGAAGTTTTGGGCGCCCCTAATCAAGCCCGTTATCGGAGCTTAAACTTCACGGGACTTGAGGTCCCGTGAAGTTTCGTAAAGTTTTTTTTCCAAAATCGACCCAGTTTTAGCGAACTGACTGAAACTGCGTCGATTTTGGCAATTAAATTGAAAACGTGTCGTTTTTGGCAATTAATTTTCTGAATAGGTCGAATTTGAAAATTTGTCCAAAATATAGCTGGGTTTTTAAAAAAATCAGTATAAATAGTTTGTGTTTAGGTACGGTTTTGGAATTGGGTGGGTCCAAAAGTAAATCAGGATAAAGTTTTGGGTTTGCTACAAAAGAAACCAATGAGAGTCTTCATCCCAATTAGGCGCCAAAGCTTTGGCTCATGCTGGCTTCATCTGTCGTATCCTCGAAAGGCAACAGCAGCAAAAATGGCAGACGAAGTGATCGGCCTCTCAAAATTCAAGATCCAGCTACTCGCCCTAATATCCGAAGCTCGGCATCTCAGAGAGAGCGAACGAAACGCCAGAGAGGAGCTCGATCTCTCAAAGCAGGTACCAATTCTTTCCCGATCCGAAACCTATCAAACCCTAATTTCATCGAGCCGCTGCCTATCTCGCTCGCTTCAATTTCGAAAATATCTCAGAGGCAAAGGCAAATAGAAGCAGAGTACGCAAAGAAATTGCAAGAATTGAGTGCTGAGCTCGCATCTCGTGATGAATCGCAGCGAAATCTCGAGGCCAAGGTCATCCAAATTTTCTCCAATTTCTCGAAATTTTTCTTAGAAATTTGATGATTCGTATATCGTGTTGTTACAAAGAGAGAAGTAAAGTTGAGATCTTGGATTTAATTTTTCACATTTCGTTTAGAGGTTGATGTTCCGTTTACAGGTGAAGTATCTGGAGCATGAGAATGCATTGCTGGAGAGTAGGGAGAGAGAATTGGAGGAAACTGTGAAAGGTTTGCTTCAGTCAAGGGACAGTTTCATAAGCGTCTATGAGGTTGTTTAGTTTGATGTTTTTTCTACACAAATTTTCTCTTTGCATCCACAATGCTGAGATTAAGTTTCAAGGGTAGTTATTTTTAGTGCAATGTACGTTGCAGAATGATTTTATGTAAGGTATAATACTGAACTTGAAGATTATATGCTTTAAGGTCTGTTTTCAATTCTTCACCTTTTTGGCAAAAAAATGTCATAGTCAGAGTATTCTTCATCATGTTAGGTAGAATAATTAGATTTCTAGAATAGTTTTGGCATTTACGTAGAAAGATCTGGTTAGAGATATGATTCTGAAATATTAAAACCGGACAGGGAAACATGGAAGGTCTACTGGGAGCAAACATTATCCATGATACTTGAGCTAGTGATGTATAATAATCAGTGAGTTTTATTTTGACTATTTGCTATCATCTTAGATACTTGGTTAAGTTTACGTATAGCGAGCACTTGCGTTTGGTGCATTATGAAGATTCATTTGGATTATTTGATGTCTCCCTACGCAGCCCTTAATTCCATCTTTTCTTAAGCCCTAATATTTCCTTTTGGACATGCTTCTGTTTACTAGCTAATTTCAAATAACCTTCATTGGATGTTATCACTTGTCATGACATTTTGAATCTAAGTATCATGTTAATTCAAGGTTCCTTTCAAAAACTTTCAGTTAGAGCCCAGTGTGACACATGGAATTAATATTTTTATGAAGTGGTTGCCTTCAAGATAGTTCTATACAAAATACATTTTGATAATGACATCAAATAGCATATTTGATTTAAGTCAACTGATTTCTCTATTGTTTTCAATCTTGAGATCCAGGATTCTACCTATACACTAAGATGCGCCATTGAAACAAGGGATAAAAGGCTTGCTGTTCTTTCAGAGAAGATACAGGCACATTTGTTACTATTTGACTCAATAGAGAAGGAAACTGCAGCTGTCCAGCAAGTCCTAGATAGAGTTCAGGAACTTGTAAATGAAAAGGAATATGTAGGCATGTAGTCTGCTGACTCTATGTAAATACATACATGATATAAGGTTATTTTGGAATCAACAAGCATTGGTAGCATCAATTTCTCTTTCATGTTATTTACGATATGGCTCTACTAAACTTTTTGTCTTCCAGTTATAGGATTAAAGGCCAAAACAGACAAGATCTCATCATTTGAGAAAGATTTTGGTGGTGAGCTTGGCAGTTTGTCGTCTCTTTAATTTTTCATGTTAGAATACACTTTTTGCATGTATTTATACTTTTTAATTTTCTAAGTACCCTCCAAGATGTTTTTTCTCTTTATTATTGTTTGTTCATTATTCATGCAAATGAAATCATTAAATTTCGACATTATATCTGTATCTTGACCGAAAAACCTGTAACACAAGTATTCATTATCGTCTGTTCAGTAATAAATAATTACATGTTTCATGAATATGTGAGGGTCCAGTCTCACACAGGAGGAGATAAATGCACAAAGGCAACTCTAGTTTAATCATAGTTTTAGGAAAGTACCCTATTTAGTATTTTTTCTGAAAAGAAATTTGGATGAAAAATACACAGTTATGTAATTGCTGTGTGTGCTACTCGCTGGTAGGCAAATGGTATTTACACTCTAAAGATCCTTGTTCTCCACATGTTCCATTGCAGAGAAGATTTATGTCCTTGAAAGAAAGCTTTGTGACTATCAGCATGAGATTCGAAGAAGGAATGCTATCATTGTAGACCTGAAAGAGCATCTTGAAGCGCAAAAAGCTAATTGCCATTTTCAACCACAAATTGAAGAGATATCCATTTTTTTTGTTCGTTTTATATTTGTTTTTTGGACACTACATCTAATTCGCTCTATGTAGCCAACTGTTTTACCTTAATGACATTACCTCCAGAAAGCGCTGTCAGCTAAGGAAGAAGCAATACAAACTTTAACTTCTGAGAAGGAGGTTCTCGATTACATCTGACTACACTTGTCCTATAATTTTTAACATTTCTCATACAGACAAATAATATTGCTCCATATGCAGGCATTGCATCTTGAGCTACAGAACTTGGAAATTAGCCTCCAAAAGATTCAGGATGTGGTTACCAACACAAACATGGAGGTTTGGAAATAAATCTAAGTTATTATGTTCTTCTGACATTCAAAGAACAATGAGAAACTCTTTTTTCTCAAATTGATAAAGCTTAAATATAATTGATAATGTACCTCTGACATTCAGACAATGACTAGCACCTTTTTTCTCTGATTGATAAAACTTGAATCTATTAATATCCTTTCTTAGAGATCTTTTTTTGAAGTCTTATATGAACATAGAATGAATACCCATGAAATGGAAGGGAAAATTCCATAGGATAGCTATAATACTGTCAATCCTTTACAATAGGAATGTTGGACAATTAAGAAACATGTGCAAAATTTGTATAGCAGAAATGAGAATGTTACCATGGTGACGTGGACATCCACTAAGAAATATGATGAGCAAATTAGTTCATTTGGAGAGGTTAGATGTTGCTGCTATTAAGGATGAAATGAGAGAGAATTGATTGAGATGATCTGATCTTGTACAACAAAGCTTAAAGTGGCAAAGTGGACTAGAGATAGGTCTAAGAGAACTTGTTCAGAAACAATAAGAAGGATATGCTAATATTTAAGTTAACGGAAGAAAAGGCCTTGAACAGAACTGAATGGAAGAAAAGGATTCAGGTAGCCAATGCTAAAAAATTGGGATGAAAGCTTTATTGTTATTGTTGTTGTTGTTTCTCAGAGACCTTTGTCTTTGTGTATTTATTGTTGCTTAAATTTTCAGGATAAGGATGTACTCTCTCCTGGGGAGGAAGATCAAGAAGCATGCAGAATGGTTAATAGGGAAGAAAATGGAAAGTAAGGTTTATATGGTTCGATATTAGATTTGTCATCTTTTTTCCTTCTTCCTGAACTCCTGGCCTACGAGAATTTGATGGGACTTCTTGTTGGTTGCATGAGCTTAAAATGCATGACCGACATGCTAGGTTTCTTTCCAACTACCTGCAGACTACCCTTTTAGGAATTGTGGCAAGTCCCCAGTTCCCATGATTTCCATGACCCACGGTTGGGCATCAACTTAGCCTTGGGCTCCACAGCCTACTCCATCTTGATGGGGAAAAGGCAATAACAATATGGTGACGGTTATAAATAAGTTTTATTTGTTACTTGCATCAGCTTGGAGAACATCTTTCAGGAACGTGGAGAAGATATTGCGAAACAAAGTCCAGTTGGATGTGCTACAGAAAATGCAGGTTTCCCTTGTATCAAACCTTATGCTGTGCAGACGACTTTACTGTACTGTCTATTTGTCTGTATTATGTGAAATAGTAGTCCTGGACTCCTGGCAGCTCTTCCGAAATGTTTTGAAAATACAGTTCCTGTTCTATCACTATATGTCATGTTCCTGTTTTATCACTATATTTCATGCGTTTGAACATATTTCTATTGATAAATATAAGACTTACTGTGACACGATGACTTCAAAAGTTACTGACAGTGATCTGAGAAGAACACCAGATTGTTCCTTAAATAAAGCTATCTCCACTTTGAGATCAAAATTTATTCGTCAAACTAATGAATGAAGATGCATTCCATTTGTACTACATCTTGGATATTACTGCATTCGAACTAAAGCAATGCATATAAGAGACCATTTGATTACTTTAGGTTGCAAATCCTTCTTGTTACTCTTGATGTTTTTGACTGCAATCTGGTTCGAACAAATATCATATCCCTTCTTTTTTTAATTGGCAAGCCCATTGTTAGAATTTAGATTTACAAATATGCATCTCTTATTTTTTAAATGTTTAAACATTGATGGTAAAGAAATACGACGGGGTAATTTGGTTGTGATGACATGGTTGGACACATGCCCAAACAGAAGTACAATAACGTGAATGACATGGGCTAGCTTCAGCAGTATTCGGCATACAGCTATTTGAAATGGATGAAGATGTTTATATAGTTGAAACAAACTAGAATAAACATGGAATTTGAGGCAACAGTGAGAAAGAAAGGAAGTTATTACGGTTGCTGTTTGGAAGGAAGCTTCAGGATTCCTAGCACACTGATTCTGGATAGAGAGTTTCACTGCTGTTAACAAGATAGGTGCAATGTTTGAGCTTGAAGATGGGACAAATACAAGTAGAACATTGATGAAAATGCTTACATCTCTTACAATCTGATTTTAGAATAAATAAGACTGAAAGATACTCTGACACAGTATTCTGAGAATCTGTCTGGAAGATAACTGATCTTCAAGAAAGCTAGACTAGCAATATCAAGATGTGGTTTATTCAGTTCTCGGTGGAAAGAAAATCAGATGACATAATAGTCAATATCTAACAAAGATTTTATAGGTCTGAAACCATATTCTCTATTTGGCATCAGGGTTTGTTCAAAGCATATTTGTGCTTGAGTTGATAGATCTTTGACTATACTGAAGTAGGAACTGACTAGTAGTTCTGTTTTTAATTATGGACTGTCATACTCATTTAATTAGTTCCGATATTTTGCCACCATGTTTATCAAACACAACATAGAATGCTCTTTGCTGATTCATAATTCTGCTCTATACAATAGTGTTTTCTCACATGGATGTGATCTCCTGTCTAGCATAGTTGTGATATCTTGAAAGCAACACACTTGAAAATAACTACTCTTTACCAGTAGCCTAACCATTCTTCTATACAATATTTAAATGCTGCTTTGCTGACTCAAATTATGCTCTCTCTAGTCTTGATTTCAACATTTGTGGAAATATTAATCTCTGACATGAAGAAAGTATCATGTCTAGTGCAGTTGTGATATTGAAAGAGCAACACACAATAGAAGATGAATCTTCTTGCAAAAGAACTCGTGTCAGCCCGTGTTTGTTTAAGGCAAGCAATGATTTTCTGCGTCAAATCCATTAGCTGGATTCATCTTTCATTAAATATTTATTGGTCAGTTAAAGTGATTGTTTTTTGGAACTTAATGCAGCCTCCTGATAATCATTCTCCAAGACGCGAGTGCTGAAATTCTGCATCAAGGATAAACGTATATCCTCATTCAGATGACAAGATTGTATTTGAAACTACCTCTGCCTATGAGTAGTTATTAGGTTTTATATTTCGGTGTACCTTTTCTCATCATTCCATGAGCGCAGCATTTCACAAATTAGCCCTGCTTCAAATCTAAATGTTTAAGGCTAATCAAATTTGTATTCCTGACATGCAGGTTAATAATACTTTGTTGGTGAAATACTTGCGACTCTTGGAACTCAATAACTGGACTAGAAGCTCTGAAAGGTCTCTGCTCTCTAAAGTAACAATATTTTCTATCGCCATCTTTTCCTGAGAGAAGTGAGCAAGCGACTAATCATTCTTGCATTGACTTGATTTCCAGCAGCTCCAACTTAACACTGATCTGGGTGGGTTAACTTTCAGAGGCCACTTTCAAGGTAGTTCAAGATCCCATACTGAAAACAACATATGATTGCCTACTTTTTTATTCTCAAGTAAAATGTAATTACGTAGATTGAAACCACAGGAAACTTTAGGATGTGTGAGTTTGACATCTACTGAGAGTAAATTGTATGATATGTGAATTTGGAACCACTGAATGCATCACTATCATATCCATATCGTTTGATGTATGTGACGTATCACTGAATGCATCTTTATGTCCAGTTTAAGCTTTTAAATGAATGTAAGGGAGAGTTCTATACAACTGACGCTATGCGTGTGTCCAGAACTTGATCCTGCTATGTTAACTGCTATCTCCAGAGAAATCAGAAGGCTAGCTGATAGTAAAATAATAAACTTTTTGGAGGAATCTGGCGATTGAGTTTTGATAGATCATGGGGTAATTTAAGGTGCTTTGGTATTACGAGGCTTGTAATAAAGAGTTGAACAAGGCTAGGTTTTCCAGTGGTTATGGAGGAATGTAATGACTGACATGCAGTTTTCCCGGAATGATTTAGTTACAACTTTTTTGCCAATATTTTGCTTCCCCCCTCTTTTTTCTTTTAAGCATGTCATTTATTTTTGATTAACTTTGATGCTAGATATCACTTACACGCTTCAGTCCAGATCGTTTCTATATGAACTGAACGAATCTTTCAATTCTTAAGAGTAAAAAATAAAAACAAAATCAATGTGACACATGAGATATAACTGAATTCAAAACCAATATGGTAACGAATTGAAGTAGCAGTCCAGTTTCTAAAGGAAGACGAGGAGAATTGTAATTCAAACTGGGAATTGATATTACATACATGCAATCCTCCTATCAATCGAATATTACAAGAGCTAATAAAAGATTGCAGGATATCACATTCTGCCTTTTATCAGTCCTCATTCTTTATGCCCTCTTCAATCATAAATATACAAGTTGCGACATGCAAAATTGCAATGTTTGTCAAAGGATGTTAAGGTTTTGGTATGGTATTATCGGATTTTCCACAAATACTGCATGAAATAAGGTTCTAATAGAAATACATTAAGCAAAAGAGGCCAAAATATCATGCACTCTCTGGCTAGTGAAAGAAATACAAAAAAAAAGGGGCGGGGGGGTGGGGGGATCTTAACTAAAATTCTTCACAAGATAAATTCTGAAGTCTCAAATGCTTGTATTTCTGTTCGGTGTTTGTGGATCTTGAACACTCTGTCAACCCTTTATCTAAGAGCATCTTCAGGATATCAACCCCTTCTTGCAAAGCTGAATCGATCTGGTGCAAGCAACAACACGTTAAATTCCCATACAATTAAAAAAGTAAAAGCTATAAAAAAAAATCTAAATTGTTGTTAGAAGCTCGCTAAAGACTATTGGTAAATTAGTTTGAGCAAGAATAATTAATTATTGGATGTCAACAAGGAAAGATTAGATCATCCTTGCTTCCAAGCACATTTTTTGTTATTTCATGTCCTTTGCAATGAAACCGATGAAGCTGCTACTTAAGCGTTGATATTATATAAGATTGCTAAATTTTGTTTAATTGATGAACATGCAACACATCCTAAAAAAACCAAGTAAAGAGAAATCTCTCGGCTGCGATATTGAGTTCATTCAAGCTCATCAAGGAAGATATATGGACAAAGTTAACATCAAAATAACAGAACGATGCAATGTGGTTTTTAACAGAGTCCAGTTGCATATCTGCGCTTACCCTTTCACGAGCTATTTTGTTGAATTTCTGAAGCAGGAAAGCCTTTGGATCCATCTGACCTGGGGGTCTTCCTATGCCTTGAATCAACAGAAAAAAAGTGAGTTTATGGATGTTGAAGCACAAATATTTTAATAGGATAAGGTTGCACAGAAGTAGATACTGACCAATTCTAAATCGACCAAATTCTCTGTTTCCTCGAAAGTGATAAATTACACTCTTTAACCTGGGAAAGAAGCAATCCAGATTTAAAAATATAATTAAAAAATGCCTAATGCATATTATGCCTAGTTCAATTTTCCCACTGATGGTTCCTGAGTAATTTACAACACAAACTCCGCTAGGCGTGCTTTTAAAAATCAAGCTAGATACAACACAACATCACAAAGTTAGTTAGGTTCCTAATTATGATGGGCACAAACTTAAGGTGTTATTTTACCCATTGAGCTTGTAGCTCAACGTAATGTCTTCTACGCTGCCTGAGGAGTTTAATCGTGAAAGATTGATTTATAGGCAGATGCACATAGTGGAAAATTTGTCCCCTTGCCAGGTGAATTTTATCTTATATAAGATGTTTGGTTATGTTATTTTCGAAATCTAAAGAGAATTGGGATGAGTATGTACTTCAATTTTGGTTAATTGCTTGGAATAATTATTGACAGGTTTAGCTTGTGTATGAAGTAATTACTTCTGGCAAGTTTTTGTTATCTGAACTTAGGTTGTGTCGAACAAAAGGATTTAGAGTGAATAACTAGAAACAAAGATGCAGTAAACACTAACTTGTACATCATCATCAACACAGTCATGGATGCTTCAATAGAATATAGACAAACATAATATGATAACAAGTTGCGTTTGTGTTAGGAAATTCAATTTTCTTTCCTTTTCGTTTCTTCTTTTTTTTTTTGGGTGGGTGGGTGGGGGCATAGATAAAGAGAAAAGATCTGGAAATCATGCCTTCCACACTCTCATACCCTTTATGATGTGCATGCCCACCTTGGGATTGTATCCGAAGGACTCCACATGGCAAGTCCATATCATCATACATCTGCATACACAATTCATAAATTACGTTACTTTTCGTGCTCCAGTTGCGGTATTACTGATATTGATAATAAAGCTAAATGATACACATACCACAATGATACGGTTCAATGGTAGTTTGTAATAGGCTGCAAGTGGCCCAGTCTACGATCAAAAGAAAACATAGTTATTTCATGGTGTCTCTTATCAGTAAATGCTGATTAAGTAAGCTTTCCAAGAGCTTCTTGTTTAGTTATTAAAGATTATGATTGTTCACCAGCTAGTCCAGTTTTACTGGGTTGAAAAGAAGATAATAAAAACTTATACCCAAGTCTCTACTCGATTGTCTGGTCATAGTTAAAATGTTTATTCAAAGTGATAAGTTAAATAGCCGTGAGTTCTGGCTCAGTCGACAAAAAATTAACAAGTTCAATAGTGCTTTACACTTTACACGGCAGTCCCTTTTCAGATTAGATTCATGTCCTGAATATTTTCTACCTTAAAAGTGATAAAATGCAGGCTAAAGCTTTCTTCATATGCGCAATTCCCCACATTAGCTTCATGTCCGGTCAAAGTTGGTAACTTCACAATTCTTAGAATCAAGGATACATGGAATTCGTGAATTTCATTTCATTACGTGAATAACATCAGAACTGACTAACTGGGGTGATCAAAGCAACATCGGTCCATTACTGCAAAATTGAGTCACCAGGATCCCATCTTTGTTGGTTCATGAAATATACATCTGTTAATTTTCTACTGAAAACTACTCTCTTTTTCCCCCCCTTGAACTTCACAATCATATTTTCATGGCCATTTTAAGTCCTCAGACCCCAACTTTTCTTAACCCTGGTAAGAAGTTGACTTGATCTAACTGTGATTACCTACAACCTTTTCCTTAAGATTACCCTTTCCATTTGATAAAACTATCAAACCAATGCAAGATCAAGAAGAAAATACAAAAAGAAGAAAAGAAAAGAAAAGATCATGCAAAATCACTCAAGTGTATACCAGGGACAAAGATAGTGATCGCATCATTTGTTGCATTCCTGCCATGAACTAATCTAGAGTAGCAGGTTTCAGAACAGACATATCCCAAGGATAAATGCGCAAAGTGAAGACTGGGAGAAGCTCTTCCTATTTGAATTCAAATTCGAAATCTACCTATAGCTAATAGCTTGGGCATCATTTAAACTAAAGCATCCCCAAAGTCTGACGACTAGAGCTTTTCATAGTCCTTTCCACTCCCCTAACCATACTATGATATACATTCCAGTTCTTAAATCCAACTTTTCCTAACCCTGGCATGATGTTAGAAAGATCTTTTATTGACATCACCTCAAAATTCCCTCAAGAATATCATTCCTGTTTCGATGATACGTATCAAGAGCAATACTACGTAAACGAGCTTGGGAAAGAATTAGTCACGCCACATACAACTAAAGCCTGATTAAGTACTTCCTATTCCTACCTTCAAATTATTCTGACACAGCCATCAGAACTATGAAACTACCAATCGATGCGAGTAATTCTAATATGCCGGGCTATATTTATAATAAAATTTAACTTCAACTATCCATATAGATTCATTTTTGCAAACCCCATTAACAGAAACTCTCTCCAAATTCAACTTAAAAGACAATTTCTACTATATCACGAAAGATTTATCAAAAGAAAATTAAAAAAAAGGAGATATCTTTCTGCTTACAGATTCACCACTGAGATTCATGTACGTCTGAGGCTTTGCAAGCAGAACTGGTGTTTCCCCAACCATTCCTAAATTAAAAAACATAATAAATTAGAATAAATAATAAATTGCAAATGGAATGAAAAAAATGATAATCTAACCTTCGCCAAAGAGGGCTTTGCAGTGGACGGAGCTCATGGGGATGCCTTGGGACTCGGCAAAAACGTCGATCATATCGAACCCAACCTGGGAAAAATTATAATTTTTAGAGAAAATAAGAAGAAAAGGACAAATTTCAGGGACTTTTTTTTTCTTTTTCCTCTCGCTTACATTGTGTCTTGTAGACTTGTATTTGTCTCCTGGGTTCCCGAGACCTATCAAAAGCCATGGCTTTATAATATTGTTGGTATTGTTGGGAGAAGAGGAAGAAGAAAGCAAACGCTTGAAGAGATGATTGCTGCCAGAGAGCATCGGACTCCAGAAAAAAAAGGGAAGGGAAAAGAGAGGAAAATATAAAAAAGAATGTGAGAGCTTGATTGAGAGATGAAGGTGTTGAAATTTAGAGGCATGGTAGCTCACAAGGTTCGGTTCGGGTTGGGCCTACGGATTACTCGAACCCATTTCCTACCCTGGTTCCCCCCCGGGGGGGGGGGGGGGGGCGGGGGGGGGGGGGGGGG
>BQKN01000588.1:289755-306317 GCA_022839385.1 Asparagus kiusianus
CCATTTTTAAATTTATCTAGAAAAATCAACCGTTTCTAAAAAAAACAGTAAAAACGATCATTTTCAGATAAAAAGGGTCGGTTTTGCTGCGGAAGAGTTTTCCGAACTACACGGGACTACTAGTCTCGTGTAGTTCGGGTATCCTAATCTATGATTAACATGCTAAACTGAAATGCATGGGACTAGCAACCCCGTGTATTTCGTTTTCTTTTCAAAACTATCTGTTTAAAAGTCGGGACTATCAGTCCCGATTTTTAGGCAGAGACATTTTCAGACAGAAAACAAAAAGCACAGGACTGGTAGTCCCGTGCTTTTCGTGGACAGAAAATGAAATGCACTGGACTAGTAGTCCCGTGCATATACTGTGCACATTACATGTGCATGTTTTCTATTGCATTTCCTGTCAAAAATACCCTGTATAAACTTAAATGCAACTCATATAACACCATAAACTCATTTACAAATCTAAAAATCATAAATTACACCACAAACTCATTTACAAATCCAACAAATCACACCACAAACTCATTTATAAATCCAACAAATCACACCACAGTCTCGGCTACAAATCCAAAAACCATCTTACATGCCAAAATAGGTTTGTAAATGTACATCCCAAAATAGGTTTGTAATGTACATACCAAAATAGGTTTGTAATGTATATAACAATAATGATTAGTTTACATATATCCAAAAACTCTTCTCCTCCTCCTTTTTCGTCCTCCTCCATCCCGACCTTCAACGAGTTCATGATCCGGTTGTGTTTGTGATTGTGACGACCCAGCTCCATCGTCAACACGTTGGGAAAGTCCAGCTTCATTGTTGTTTCTGCGTCATCCTCGACTTTGTCGTGGTTGACGTGTGTATATGAATTGCGTTACTTCTCGTCCATCATGAAGATCTTTGTGAGTTCGGTGTAAGTATTGGTGAGGCCTACGTATTATTGACTAATATATTGATACATGTTTCTGTGCTTCGGGATATGTACATGTGAGAGGTAATTCAAAAAATTCGAAATAGAAAAATTACTTTAAAGTTCAAATTATAGAATGTAAATTTGATATTTAATTCTATATTACCTGCTCGAGCCAATTCTATGTCACGATTTGCAATGGTTTGAACATCATCTATTGCTGATACCTGTAATTATTTTCAAAAAATACATGTTAGAAATATTGAGAAATACCAATAAAAATGGACTTAAATCAAAATCTGAAAATGCTTACTAATTCTTTCTCATGTATACCCCAGGGCACATATCCTTTTTGCAACTCAACCGGTGGTGTGGTCGCATGGAGTATCCATCTTCGGGTTATCCCCTAATACCAAGTGTAGTAATCTAATTCCGGGGGAGTTGGTTCAATTTGCTCAACAATAAAGAAATATCTATCATTCCATCTATATATATAATCTCGATGCTCAGCTGCCCAGTCCTTTTGTTGGCCTCCTTTCTTTGCATTCCTCTCTATTTTTTTTAACAAATTATAGAACATGTTGTGCAAGACCAAATTGTTGAAGCACGCAGTCCAGTACATACATTTCTACTATCTCAAAACATATAAGAGGAACTCTGGCTCTCCATGTAACTAGGTATTCTGTGCATACCGAGGGTAGATGATTGAGAAATTGGGTGTAGGACCCCCATTCCATCTACAGAGTATTTCATATAATTGTTGCATATCATTGTTGCATATCATTAAAAACTAAGTTTGATATATAGAAGTAAAAGCTCATTTTTATAGAAATGATACCTAAAAAATCTTCATATAGTCAAGCTCATTTCGGTAGAAATCTAATTGTCTAATCGGGGTCTTGTCATAACATTTTTGGACATTTCATCTGTATTGTTTTTAAAATTTAGTACCACAATGATAACTACAATTATATTTGCTACAATAAAAAATATAATATCTGCATCCCAGTGGAATTTGTCCATCTAATTGTAAATTCACGCATGGTCTCGGCTTCAAATGAAGTCTCTCCTATGCCCATACTTGTAATAAGCTTAGACACCCTTTAAAGTCACTGTTTTTTATGAATCACACTTTGGACATCTCTCTATATAGGTATGCCAAAACAGTACTACCCCAGGATAACGCACCACATATGTCCAAGTCTTCGAGGAGTGGTAACCACCTAGTATATTCACAACATTTCAATTTATTAAAATAAGCTAATTCAATGAAATACAGATTCAAATTACAAATACACATACCTTGCATGCACTTTATCTTTACTCGAATCTGGAAATAATATTGAACCGATCATGTGCATAATGTATGCACGTGCAAGTTGCTCAATCAATTTTTGTGGTGCATCAATAGGCAACGGCACTGAGAATGTCTCTTTCAACCACTTTAATTTCATATTTCCTCTAGGCATTGACTTTGGAGCTACACCTAACAACTCCTCACACTTGGTTGGCCATACAACTCTATCACTGCCGGTAACGCAAGGACCATCTATGTGGAGACCAAGTATCAAGGCTACATCCTGTAGAGTAGTGGTAGATTCTCCCATTCAGAAGTGAAAAATATTGGTCTCTGGTCTCCATCCATCTACCAAAGCGGCGAGCAGGGGCAATCGAGCTTCATCCAACGAACCTTTGAACATGTCAAGAAGCCGGCCCGTCCTACAGCTGCTATGATACACTCATCCTCTAGACGCCAACGGCTATGGTCAAGGCTATGATCAACTATAACAATATCCGAGCCTCTCTATAAAGCAAATGAAAGTATAAGAATATAATATTATAAGAATGCAATATTGCAGTGATAACAATATGCAATTATAAGAAACTTAATTACCTCTGTAAAGGATATAATATGTGAACGATGTCGAGGTTGGTCATATAGGACCTCATCACTAACCGACTCAGGTTGCATGGTGTACATACCTGCACATATAATTATACACATATCAATAATCGATCAAATACTAATTACAATTTCTTTATTAAAATATATCAAAATTTGAACATGTCAATTATTACCAATTAGTTGCTATCTGTTGGGTCTAGCTGGACAACGAGGTTGAGTATGTCCTGGTTGTTTGCAAAGACTACATTTTTTATGCTTGATAACTCCTTCTCGCCCTTAATCCATGGTTCCCCTAATTCGCATAGATCGCGGTCGACCTGCTTGTCTCTTGTATTGAGGTGGAATTTGACATGATCCATTATATTCGGGCCAATACCAACTATCATCGGGTGGATGAAAACTCTCACTATATGTCTTTCGGTAGTGAATTGTTAAATACTACGATGAACAATACCGATTATATAGAATTCTAGCACCTCCCGGCTGATCGGAAGAAGCCACAAGAACATGTGCACAAGGTATTTTTTGGAGTTGTGGTATGTTACATGTGCAAGTGCAATCAACATCAAATAGTTTAACGGTGTAGATACCGTCAATATCATGTACCTACCATTCGTTGTCATTGAATACAGTAATTTTACATAATCTTGCCACCTCAATTCTTCTATGAAAAATGGAATCATTTTTTGGTGTATAATGTGTTGTCCAGTCTATGCTATTATCACACTTTTTATTGAAGTATGCGTTTAGCCTATAGAATACTCTCGTAACCAATGATTGTCTTGTCATAGCCCATGCTCCTTTAAGAATGTCGTTAAAGCTCTCGGAGCAATTAGTTGTCATCATACAAAATCGCACACCTTCATCCTTACATAATGCTCATCGATGCTCGAATTGAGGCTTCAAGTTATTTTCAATCCAAGTATGTGCATCTAATAACAAAGACTTGATTTTTTCCCGACAATGTTCATACACTAACGTGTCGGTTGCACACCCAGCTTGCCACAAAAGATTTTGCAAATTAATCTCACCGTGTTTTTTCTTGAAATTATCTCTCATATGCCTTAAACAATATCGTTGGTGATGTGGTGCACCAAAATCCTCATGTAACGCCCTTATAATTCCTTTCATCCTATCCGAGATACTTCGTAATGAACAACTCAATTGACACTTGCTTCTCGACTCATTGTTTCATGTCATTCAATTCATCATTGTCGGTAATCTCCACGGCAATAGTTCTATTCTCATTTATCAGACAGTTGAAGAACACCTTAATTGCATGCTCTACTTTATTAATTTTAGTAACTCTGTGTATTTTCTTTATTATTCCATCAAAATTACATGACTTAGATAGCATAAATATTTTTCTAGAACCTCCCTCATACATAGGCATACTATTCACTCCGACGCCGAGACTCCCATTAAAGAAGCAAATAATGGGTATAGAGTTTGCCATCGAAACTAAATATCAACAGTCCATCATATGTAAATAATCTGTTATAACTAAAAATATTAATCTTAATTTAAAATCAAATTTAAAACCTTAATCTCAACTAAAAAGCAAATAATGGCTAAACCCTAACTCCCAAATCATATTATTCATCATATTTCACAAAATAAAAACTAAAAATTTTCATATTCAAAATCATAAACCCTAATCAATCCATATCATTCATCAAAACCCTAATACTACCCAATTCATATCCCTCATCAAAATTAACAAAAAAAAAACCTTGATCAGAGCTTGGCGGATGTGGTCGGCAGTGGCGGTGGTCACGAGCTTGGTCGGAGGCGGCGGCGGCTGTGGTCACTAGTTTGGTCAGAGGCGGCGGCGGTGTCACAAGATTTGGGGTGAGCGTAGTCGGCGGGGAGGCGAGTTCTGTTGCGGGGTCGGTAGAGTCGGCAGGGTCGGCAGAGTCGCCAGAAGGGAGGGGTTAAAAGGGCGAGTCGTAGTTTGGGGGGGGGGGGTCAGTCATGGTGCAGCAAATGAGGGGGGTCACGGGAGTGCTAGTTCCATCCATTGACATGCTAATCTTAGATTAGCAATGCCTTAACTATACAGGACTAGTAGTCCCGTATAGTTTGAAAACAACACCGTAGCAAAACCGACCCTTTTTCATCTAAAAAGGGTCGGTTTTGCTGATTTATTAAGAAACGGTCGATTTTGCTATATAAATTTGAAAAATGAGTGTTTTTAAAAATTTGTCCTTTTTCCTTCTCTTTAGTCTCTTTTATTAGTGGCTACAGATAAAAGAAGGGAAAAAATGTGTTTAGGCCTCAAGTGTGAGAACTTCGGGTGACTAAGTCCCTCACTTTTCTGGACATATATGAATAAGCCCCAAAATTAAAAGTTGTCGTATGTTTGAGCCCTCCTCAACCCATATTTTTCTCTTATCCCTCTAATACCCTTCATCTTCTTCCTCCTCTTGCACTCTCTCTCCCCCTCCCTCCCTCCACCTCCCACCTCTTCCTCTTTTCTATGTTTCACCTCTACCCTCCTCTTTCCTACACCCATCCTCCTCCCTCCTCTTCCCTTCACCCACCTTCTTTCTCTTTCCTCCTCTTTCTCCTCCATCTCAATTTAATCACGTACTCTTTCTCCTCGTTCTTCTTCCATTTACCCTCCTCTCTCTTCTGTCTCATCTTTACTTTTCTCCCTTTCCCTCCTCTCTTTCCTCTTCCATTCCATTTTCACCTTTCTCTCTCCCTCATCATCCTTCTCTATCTCCACTTCTTTCTTCTCCTTCCATAACCGCTATTGGATTAGGCCATCTTCATTGACTAAAACAACAATCACCTAAAGTTATGCCAAAATTAACACTTAGCATATAAGTTAACATCTAAGGTTTTTTTTAAATTGATTTTAGAAATGCACACGTTAGTCATAGATGATAGATGCTAATCTTAGAGAGGAGATGTTAATGCTATCCAAGAGTCAGTAATCTTTGATGATAGTCGTTAAGCTTATAAAATAGATATTAATTTTAAACTTTAGTTGTTTAATATCCCTGCCACACGATAACCTTAGGAAATACATATTAATTATACTCCTACGTCATATAGTTAACATATATCTATTAAAACTTAACAACTAATTCATGTAGTTAACATCTTTCTATTTAACTTTCACTTAATGTTAGCCATAAAGCTTAAATGTTAACTTTAATTATAAGAATGACAAAAGTTATGAAAGGAGATGACTTTTTGGAGATATGGCAGGGGTTGTAGAAGGAAAGAGAGAAGATCGAGATGGAGAAGGAGGATGAGAGGGTAGGGGAGAAAAATGAAAATGAGATAGAGGAGAGAGGAGAAGAGTGGAGCATGAGTGAAAGGAGGACAAATAAGGAAGGATAAAGATGAAATTGAGAGAGAGAGAGAGAGAGAGAGAGAGAGAGAGAGAGAGAGAGAGAGAGAGAGAGAGAGAGAGAGAGAGAGAGAGAGAGAGAAGCTGGTGAAAAGAAGAGGAGGGAGGAGAATGGGCGGAGCTGAGAGGAGGCCACAAGTGGGGTGGTATGCTGACTTGAATGTGTTTTCTCACTTACAAAAAAAAGTCACTTTCATACTTTCAACTCAGTTGCAAGTTAACAAACACCCCCTTAACCTCATCTAAACTATAATAAATTTATGAAGGGTCGACCAGATGAAGAGATACGGTCCGGTCCGGTTCGCTTTGTTTATAAAACTTATGTTTCGGTATGTTGTCTAACCTCATTGCAGAACGTATTTTGTCTCGTATAATTTGTTGTATGAATTGCTAATATATTCTGTTCTTATAGTTGTGGTAACTGACAAAGACCTTGATTAATGTTATATACAAGTGTACTTCTTTTAATATGGCCGATAAATATGTTATATTAAGGTGCTTGGAAGTTTCTTTTCAATATTAAAATTTCTCATAAATATAATATCTAATTTTATTTGTCATATTGCTTATAGGCACATGAAACTAGAAGAGCATATCTTAATTGTCCTATTCCATTTTATGAGGAGATGAAGATTGTATGTGGGGAGAATTTTGCCATTAGATCATTTAGAAAGAACTTATATGATTCATTTGGAGACCAGGATGAATCCAGTAACAAGGGCATCAACAGTGGATTTTCGATAACAATGACTGAGGATGGTGATGTCACTGATGGCGCTAATGAAAAACAGAATGTCAATAATGGTACAACTCCTCAGAAAAACTTAAAGAAGGCTAAGCATCCAAAGGAAAAGAAACCAAAAGATTCAAAAAATGATGTCCAAGTTAAAGAACTAAAGGAAGGTCTTACTTTCATTGCCAAAGCAGTTGAAAATGCTACAGCTAAAGATTGGAGGCTTAAACTTAATAAGGTCATCATGGCTATTGAGGGGCACAACGAGGATGAATTGGATGCTGTTTTTGAGCATTATGCAGATAGCAAGCATAAAGCGTTAACATTCATTGCAAAGCCTCCTACAAGACAAAAGAAGATTGCCGGTGACTATATCAAAAACATGAAAGACTTTAGCGAAATATGAGTTAGTATGTTTCCTACAATAGTACTAGTATATTTGAAAGTAAGCTGTAGTTACTAGCTTGTGAAATTTCTTTAGAGTTTGATCACTATTTACTTCAGTTTAGGACTCTTTTCCATTTCTTTAGAGTTTGATAACCAGTATTAGTTTGTTTGGAAACTTTATGATCCTATGAATGAAATTGTAGTTTTTTTTTGCATATTATTCTTATCGTCTTTGGTTGCAGCTATGGTTTGAAATATGTCAATGACATTTATTTTCATTGAAGATAAATAATTGGGTTATTTACATTTTGTACCTTGGGTGTTCTTTGTGATTCTCTCGTCCCCATTTGCTAGCATTAAAAAATGATCATAACGCTAATAATAGCAAGGATTTTTTCACTAAAATTTTATCAGTGAGATTATACTAGAACTATCCATGATGATTGCTTAATTTTGGGTATACATGTTTTAGGATTTATTTGTTTTGTTAAATTATTGTTTGTGACTACAAGATGTCGGTCCTGGATATGGTTCAAAATGGTAAATAGAGATGAAAAATGATTTAAATAAAAACATGATTTTTTAATATATAAATAAATAAAATAATGTTGCTATTATGAAACTAATGAAGTAGAGAAGAAAAGGTAGACGAGAAGTAGATAAATTTTATTTCATTCGTTCTTCATTGCTATATCAAAGTGAGGTAGGAATACATCTATTTATATACAAACTAAGATGATGATACATGAATCATATTAATTACTCATTCATGAACTTAGTTTTTCAAGAACATGCATTGTGTTATTCTAGGAAGAAGATTAATGTACTAGGGAAATATCAACTTTTTGGGAAACTAAATGGACATCCACATTATTTCATAACAGTTGCCACATCATACTCACTTTTCTACTTTCAACAACTTGTTTTTGTAAACAAACAATGTATATCATTTGTATGCTGACTAGAATGCGTTTTCTCACTTACAAAAAAAAGTCACTTTCATACTTTCAACTCAGTTGCAAGTTAACAAACACCCCCTTAGCCTCATCTAAACTATAATAAATTTATGAATGGTCGACCAGATGAAGAGATACTGTCCGGTTCGCTTTGTTTATAGAACACTTCATTGCACTTGGATACCCTATTTTCACCTGCCTTCTACATATATATACCCATAACTGTATTTGGCTGTAAGAGCCCTAAAGTTTCTAAAAACTACACTTTAATATTTTTGGTTATGCAAAACATGGAATTTTTTTTCTAAAAATTTCATGTGATACTTACATGTTTCTTTCAGAACAATTTATCTATTACTATATGCTAAATTTACTGTTAGACCCATCACCCTAGTATAGAATAGAATTATTTTAGGTCTAAATAGGACTTTGATGGATTTAACCGTAGATTTAACAAAAGTTAAAGATTAGAATATTTTAAAACTAGAATGCGAATGTTACATTTTGCATGACTGAGGATGTTACAACGCAACTTTTAAAAACTTTAGAATATTTAAGTGCACCCAAATACGTCCGGGGGATACACGTGCAAAGTAGGTAAAACTACAGGGTATGTAAGTGCAATTAAGCCTTAAAAAACCATGCCATGCAGTGCAATTCATTCAACTCTACCAGAGCCCTCTCCTCTCCACGCCCTCCTCATGTCGTCAGATTCGCAATAACCGGAGCAACTCCCCTCCGCTCCGACCGCTAACCCCCGATTCTCCACAAACTCACATAAAAACCTCGAAACGCGAGCCCTAATGTCCTTCCGATCCCAAAAAAGGAAAAAAAAAAATCACATTTTCCCCACTCTCAGGCCTTTGTTCTTCTTCTTAGGGAATTTTTCTTTGTTTTTGTGGTGAATGGCGTAGATTTTTGACCGTGAAGACTGAGGTATTTTTGAGATGGCGTCTTCGGCCGTCAAGTTGTTGTTCGCGCTCATTGTTTTCCTCTCCGTCGGCTGGATCGCCTTCGTGTAAGTTATTGCTGCGAATTTTGTTGAATTTTCGATGGATTTGTTGTTAATCTGTGAAATTTCGTATTAACTGAACAAGTATATTTCTAAGGTCTCATATCATATTTCGGAGCCTAAATAATTCAATTTTGGATTCAGCCCCTACTTGCCCCCTGAACTCTTCAATTTGTCCCTTCGTACCCCCCGAACTATGTCGAGTCTCATCTTACTCCATGAACTGTTAAATTTGTCCATTGTTAACCCTGAAGTATTTTTAGTCCTTTAAATTGATAAAATGATAATTCAGGGGGTAAGGTGGGAGTGAAGTGATAGATCAAGGGGTGATGTTGGACTTAAAATAGTTTAGGGGGTAAAAAGGGACGGATTTAATAGTTTAAGGGTAAGACGAGACTGAAAAATACTTCAGGCGGTATGAAGGGACAGAATGAATAGTTCAGGGGTGTCAAGTAAGGATTGGAGCCTTCAGATATTTGTATGTTCTAGACTTCATTAGATGACCACAACATAAGGGTATCACTCACCTAGTCCTCTCAGCACACTAGAGATTTTGTCAAGGAAATGAATTTCACTTTAATCCTGAGATGCATGACATGTAATTCTTCTCGTAAGTCGTAATTATATTATCGACTTTCCTAAGCTTATTTTAAATGAAAGAAATGGTTTTCCAAGTCTTTTTTTGGCCATTATAAGATTGAAAAACAAAACCCCATACTGCTAAATATATTCACATTATTACTCTAATAGATTATCAACAGATAAGAGGCTAATGCTCAGAAAACAATGCCTAGTGGACTATGTGTTATAGTATAAGAAGAAACGGCAAGTTATTAAGCATGGATGTATGTAAGGGAATTAACACTATTGGACTAAATTCTGGTCATCTGAACATTGGATACGTTCTTCAGCTACATAAAGAAAGGTGATAAAAACACCTTAACAATGACAAGAAATAGGTAGAACATAATGAACATTCTTGAAGGACATGCATTGTTCATGAGAGGAGGGGATTACTCCCTCTGGAGAGCAACGACATAAAGACAAATATAGTACTATTAGAGTCTTTTTAGGGGAAGGTCATATCACAACACATGAAGAAAAGAGTTAGGTTTGCTCGGTCCCACCAAGCGAGGGAGGGACGATTTGTCCTCAGTTCTGTGGGACTAAACAGCTTTGTTTTATACACATGTTACAACATGTTGCACTTTAAGAGTATACATTTGGGGGAAAAGCTGATTTTGTGATGCATGAAGTAATAAGTCGTGTCCACCAGGTCTTGAATTCCACGAAATTTGCAAGTATTAGATTATGCTTTTCTAGTGAGAACTTTATTTTGTTTAGGGAGACATGGAATTACTTGTAACCACAAGATGTCACTTAAGATAGCTCATAAACGTTTTCAACATCATTATCACAAGATTAATTAAAAAGATAAGTGGATCAATGCTCTTAAACAATGTTTATACAGCGAAAGGCAGTCATATAAAAGTATGCGACCCAACTCTGCAGTAAATTGATCCTATGCTGCCAAAAGAGTGGTCAACCTATGTAATTGGGATGACATTGGTGACGAGCCTGCATAGGTGATTTGACAGTTGCATAATCAGTTTGGAGATCAGCTCCAAATTCAACAGCTTTTGCATGCGGCTTCAAAACACCAATCTGTCTAAAACTCAGCAGCAACTCCATTCTCCCTAAATTTGACCCTTGATATCTTTCCTCTTCAAAATCTATGCGGTTGAGAAATGTTCAATGGACGGAAGAAGTGGTAATGGATGACTGCAACACCGTGGTGACATTGACATTGAGCGTGATAATGACAATTTGGTGTCTGTCAGTGACAAGTATATATTAACTTCTTTTTCCCTTCCTTACCATCCTTTCTATTTTATTTTTCAAATTTCTAATTACATTCGTAGATCAAGTAAATTTGTGCTGCTGATATAAACCCTTATTCTTGATATGCACCTGAAGTTTAATTTTCTTGAATTATACTTGCCCTTTGAGTTATTTCATTACTATATAACTTCATATATTTTCTTTTGCCTACTTTTAGATATTTTAACATTACGTACATAGTATTAAAAAAAAAAAAAAACAAATGTGCATAATTCCATCTAACTCGTATAATCGGCACATAATCCTGTAACGCATTTGGCGCACCTGATTAAATGTGTTTGAAGCCGAGTTTTAGAAAATTGAAAAGGAGAAGGTAACTAATTGATTCTTGTGCTTCAGTAAGATCTTAGTTACTTTAGCAGAGGAGGATGCATAACTCTGCCACATTGAATGTTAGTAATCTGATCATCTATGTTATGTTTGATCTATTTATCATACTTGTTCTAGCAATTTGCATGCACACATGCATGTGCATGCTTGTAAACAATTTTAAACATAATTATTCAACTCATTCAGCTCGATTAAACTTTTATATTTTTGTTTTTTCAATTAGTGCCTTGACATGCATCATATAATTGCACTGCGAAGCAGAATTCCTCAATTCTTTTTCCCTTTCATTTTTAAGTGAGCTTTTCTGTTACCTTGTATTTCTCTCTCCCAATTCTTTTTACGGTTGTCCTTTTGTAAAAACATTAGCATGCTTTTATCATATAATTTCTTGTGTTATAGTCCTTTATTCCTTGTTTTCAGATTTGCGGCAAAGTTATTGACATGCTTCTTGAGCCGGAAACTGCGGTTATCTGTTGAGTTTCATGTTGCTGGATGCAATTGTCTAAGGGATGTTTCTGTGAAGTTCTCCAAGGTTCTCTACTACATTTTGTACTTTGAAATTTTAGATTGACATTAGGCACACTATTGTTTTAATCTGCATGTTAGTCATATTATATGATTGTCATGCGTTTATAGTTAACATTCATTGTTTTGAGTATTGTTCAGCAGAAGAAGTTGAATCAGATACTTGACCAACTAGTATGGTTATTGGGATTTCTATGATTGCCATTGAGATTTGTATTATGGTTATTTTTATTATCTCTTGTCAACTTAGTATTAATCTAGAACTTTTTCACTGGCATAATTGATCTTGTGTTCTTCCATTGATAACACAGTTTGATCCTGTAATAAGTATTTAAGCTGTCTGAAAACTCATGAATTGTTTTTTCAGGGTTCCGTTGAATCTGTATGTATTGGTGAAATCAAGCTCAGCCTCTGCAAATCACTGGTCAACCTGTGGTTCAGTTTCATTTCTGGGGACCCAAAGTTGAATTTATTGATATGCGATCTAGAAGTTGTTTTACGGCCTCCTGAGCGAAGTACTATAAAGAGTAAATCCCCAAGTAAACCTCCCAGGTTGCGTTCATCTGGCAAAAGAAAGTGGATCCTTGTGACTAATGTAGCGAGATTTCTCTCAGTTTCCATGACTGAATTGGTTGTGAAGGTATTTTTCTGACAATCTATCACCTTGTTAAATTTACAAGAAAGTTCTGTATTTTGTTAATTAAATTGCTGCATTAAGTGCTAAATCGCATCACATGCAGCTAAGTATGATATGCCAATTCTAGCCAAAAGAACATTGTTGACTGTTATGTGATCAGGTCATTACTTTTTGTTCACTTTAAACTTATATAACTTTGCATTTGATTATAAGTTGCATTTCAAATAGGGTTTGTTCTTGCCTACTATGATACTAATTAAACTTGCTTTGTCAATTTAGTGCATGATTTACTAATTGTGCTGGTAGCATGATTTTCTGATCAGGTCATTACCTTTAATTCATTTTCCATTATATAACTTTCTATTCATAAATTACACTTCAAATAAAGCGTGTTCTTGCCTATTATTCTACTAATTAAACTTGCTATATCAATTTGGTGCCTGATTTACTGATTGTGCTGGTAGCATTTATTGCCTTGATATGGTGGTTTTATCCTTCTTCTATATTTTACATGTAAATATCTATATTCCTTCCAGTCTTCTACTTTATCCAGCATTTAAGGGTAGCCCGGTGCATGAAGCTCCCACTACACGCAGGCGCCTGGAAGGTGTCGGACAATCTTGGGTCTATTGTACGCAGTTACCTTGAATTTCTACTTTAAGTAGCATTTCTACATGCTAATTCATACCAGGCCCTTGGATTGAGAAATTCTCATGCTGGTTTGAGGATTCACTGATGCTTAAAATTTGATCATATACAGCCAAGATTTAAATAAATGAAACACAGCTTTGATTTGCTCTTTTGGATATACTGTTAACTTGCAGTTTTTGTGGGTCAATTAACTATTAACCTGATGATTATAGGCCTATTTAGCCACCAGCCTTTTAGTTTAAACTTTGAATGACTTCATCCAGAGCATTTCAAAACCTGGGGTGAAACTTCATTTTAATCTAAGTTCACTTTTATTCAGTTGCTGCCTAGTCTTTGGAAGTGCAATCCAATTTGCAAAATGATTCGATATGCAAGAAGAGAAAAAGAAAGAAAATACTTTTTCTGGAAGATACTTTAGTATCAATTAGCAACTTTGAAGTATCGGGAGTGTTTGGTTGTGTGTAACTTCTGTATGTACAGTGAGTGGCGATATACTATTGAAGTATCGGATAGTAAATTGCAATAAGCAAACATGTATAATGATTATGCTGCAGCTGAGATTATGATCGAATGAGCACTTCAAGGTGAAACTGTAATTGCTAGAGTTACAGTTGTATGCCAGTGTGGTTTCAGTGCAAGTAATACGATCACGGATATGTAGCCCTTGGTACCCTAGCTGAACTCCTTTTTCTGATTGTCATGAGGAAGGACCCTCTTCTCGGGTAATTTACCAGTTCTCTCATTTCACAGTGTGTGCAGTTTCAATTCATCTGGTGATGTCCCTTGCACACAGATTCTTGCTAGTCATTGTGTCGTTTACTAAGTTTCTTTTCTAGTTGCTTTTATTCTAGTTTTTATATTAACATGAGCCTATATCTCACCTTTAGGTGTAAATGTGAATTATTATTCTTGACAGTCAATTGTCAGAAGCTGCTCTAGTTTCTTCACATTTACGTCTAAAAAACTGTTAGTTCATCGCATGAGGAACACCATCTTTATTTTATTTCTGTTAAGTTACAATAAAAAGTTGACTGGCATGCATCATTGTGCTCTCTACTAGAGATGTGTGGTTAGGGTAACCTGGAATTGGCTGTATTTGTGTTATATAAGCAAAGTATCAGAATTTTGCGATTATAGTTCTCATAAGTTTGTCTTGGATGTCTCTTCTAGATATTTTATGTTGCAGTCTGTGGTTTTAATTAGTAATGGACAAGGACTCCGTCATCTTATGGGTGTAAAGTGGATAACTTGATAGCTGACCTAGTGACCATAAAACTGTCTTGGGAGTTATTCAGCCTATGGGTTGTCCTACCAGTTTCTTAAGGGAAATGGGTTAAATTATCTTGTGCTTGTTTCATTTTCTAATCGTTTTTGCATTTTAACTGTTTAGGCGTTTTTGCATTTTAACTGTTTAGGTGAGTTCTTGATGTTTATGATTTGTTTTTCTTTCCATTTGTTCGTTTCTAGAGTTGGTGGTGGTGTGATTTCTTTGAATATTTATTTAAGATTTTCCTGTTAATTTATCTTCTTTCTTTGATACTATTAGAATGATTTTTTTGCTTTCTGTTTTTAAATATTTTGACTTATGAATTTTAATAGGGGTCTTCTGCTCAACAAATCAGCTTCTGAAAGTAAGTTGACTGCTTTTTGAAGATTTGTGAATCAAAGATCTTCTTACATGTAATTTGTGTCAATAAGAGACCAAGAGTCTAATCTCCACTTCCTGTTGCATCTTTCCTTTCTTTTTAATTCCTAAATCTGCAGAAAACTTCTTCAGTCATTAATCACTACATTGTTGTGCATTTTAATGGAACCATAGAGAGTGAAAAATGAATAGTTTAATCATCTTTTTTCAAGTGACTGCAAGGTTCTTATGGATAAATGTTCCTAACTTGATAAATTCAAGAGTGTGCTCTAGACAACCTTATGATGGGGACAAGGGGATCCTTCCATTAGCCAAAAGTTTGCTTTTTCAGTGTAAGCAATGTTTCTTATTTAGAAACATGACAATTTTTACTTTCATGTATTGGTTTGATGTAGGATCTCCTCCGTGTAAAGGAATTCCTTCTTCTCTTTCCTATCTGTCTACAAATTACCTGTGCTATGTCTTTTAATGAGTCTTATAAAGCTTGTTTGACATTGTCTGCTAATTGCATCTAAATTTCTTTCCATGTGCATGCTTTGGTTATTATTTTTTTCACCTTTTCATTGATGCAGGCACCAAAAGCTGGTATTGAGATCAAAGATCTGAGTCTAGATATATCCAAATATGGTGGACCTAATCCTATTCTAAATGTCAAGCTGAATGTTAATCCTTTATTTGTCCAGATATGTGAATCACACAGTAGTTTTGATAATGCTGGTTTTGACCAAGGAGAGTGCTTTCTTTCTGGAAATACTAGCTCAAATTTTGCAGAAAAGGACTCAACACCTTTTGTGTTTGAGAGTTTATCACTTGTTTGTGACCTTGGTCATGATAGGTGAGTTTTTCTTTTTTTCCCTGTAGAATTGATATCTGAATCTCAATGATACAGTTCAGGGAAGCAATGTGAATCATTAAAATCATGTTTTTTTGTTGTTATTTAACCTTCAGATACACCTTGATGAGATTATCTTTTTAGGGAATTGTGATTGTGATTCTACATTGAACTTAACTAGTTTTAGGTTACTTCATTTTCGTTGCTAAAGTAATGACCAGCACTATTTCTCACCAAGCTTATGGCTTCATTATGCGTACACTTCTATTCTTATTAGAAAATTCACATTTGTGATTCATGTGGAATACCACTATTGCTAACCAAAAAGGGCAGCCCAGTGCAAGAAACTCATGCTTAGCATGGGGTCTGGAAGGGGGTTGGACCACTTTGGATCTACTTTGTGCAGCCACCTTACCTTGCATTTTTGTATGAGAGAGGTTGTTTTCACGACTTGACCCTGTGACTCACACGGTGACAACCCTGACTTTTGCTAACAAATAGAGATAAATATAAGAATCCGGCTGATAAACTTCCATTCTGTTTTTTTATTCATAGCCATTAATAATTTTTTATTAGGTTTGCCAGTTCAATGAAAGGTTGAACCTTTATTTGCAGTTTGATCTGGCTTTTCTCAAATTTAAGGTAATGAAGCTCCAAAAATATTGCATTTGCATGTTAACTTGAACTTAATCTAATTTAAATTTCCTGAAAACAATTATCAAGTGGGACACACACACACACACACACACACACACACACACACACATTC
>BQKN01000588.1:339936-367728 GCA_022839385.1 Asparagus kiusianus
AGTAAAGCTTTTGTAAACTTAAGTGGACTAAGTCATCAGTCCATCAAGATATTTAGCCATTGGATCCGTTTAATTGACCAAGATCTTATTTGATGTCGTGACATCTATTTAATGAGGGTAGGTTAACTTAGGGAAAAAATAAGCGGAAAAAAAAGAAAATTATTTCTTTCGCAGAAAATAAGTCGCTAAAAAAGAAATGCCTCCTTATCTTCTTTTCTATTGCATCTCTTTCTTTCTTTGCTTGCCGTACATCCGCTCCATTCCCTTGCGCGTCTCTCTCACTCTCCCATGTTAGGATTAAGTTCAATTGTCTACATAAATTAGAGAAAGGGAATTGGGTAATCATGGATTTCTCTTTGTATTATTGTGATGAATTTTCTTCTGGTTGAAAATTACTCATGTCCAAGTTGTTATTAGTTAATTATTAGATCAAACAGGATGGCAAAGAACACAAGGCAAGAATCTTGTTTGGTAACAGGAAGCATTTAGGTTACAATTTGCTTGAGAGAAAGTAATGACAAATCCACCATGATACAAATTTCAATTGAGACTTATCATCACAAGAAAAAACACCCGTTACTCCTCTACTGCAAAACCAAAGCTCCTTTGAAATTCACCGTACTAGGTTTTCACTTTAGTTAAAGTGGAAACGAAAGATGACGGTGTCGGAGTCGGAAGCTAGCATGTGAACGAGCTGTGAAGGTTTGAACACAAAACTTCTCCTTTGATATCTCTGTGATCCTTATGAGCAAGCTTGAGATTGATTTTATTCATTTCTTTCCAACTATTTTTTAATTTCCTAAACTACCCTTAATTTAATAAATGAAAGATGACCGTCGGATGAAGATCTTAATAAGTTAAACAAATTTAATAGTAAAACCCTTGGTGGATTGAACCCTAAGTCCTATGCTCGGTACTAAGCACCAAATTTGATAATTGGTAGTGAGGTGGCTCATTTTCATTCATTCATTTAATTATCCAACCCATGTGCACCCATGTGGATGTGCCCCCCTTAAATAAGTGGATGAGAATAAGTCACCTTGCTACCAAGCACCAATTTGTGCTTGGTGCCAAGCATACCCATTATTCTATATATATAGAATAATAGGTACGCTTAGTACCAAGCACACGAGATGACCCATTCTCATCCACTTATTTAAAGGGGGGCCACATTCACATGAGTGCACATGGGTAGAATAATTAAAGGGTGGTTCAAGTGAGGACCATTTGTCATTTGAGTGGATAAGAATGAACCACCTCACTACCAAACACCAAATTTATGCTTGGTATCAAGCATATCCATTTCTATTATACACACACATACATATAAATGGTCCCCTCCTTAAAGATTAGTGGATGAGAATGAGTCAGCTCACTATCAAGGATCAAAATTGGTCCTTGGTACCAAGGATACCCATATATATATTCTCTCTCTATATATATGTGTGTGTGTGAAATGATGGTTATGTGGTTGTGGTTCATTTAGCAAAATGCGCTACAAAGAGATAAAATGGTGAGGTCCACACCTTTTGATGTGACTAGCAAGATGAGCCTCGTCACATGAGTATCTCTTGATAGTCCATTCATCAGAATGAGCCGCCAGCTCATACCCATTATCTCCATGTTTATGTATGTATGAATGTACGTATATGTATGTAGGTATGTGGGGTTTGCCCCCTGTTTGTTGTTTTCTCGATTAGTTTGTTTGTCTTTGGACTGTTTTCATTGGTGTCATGACCATATGCAGTTTATGGCTTGTCCACGACATTTTCTTGTCTGGTTTGACTGTCATATGCTGTTAAAGTGGATGAACTGGCTAATAAATGCTAGTTCAGCTTTAGAATGCTTTATGATGTATCTCTTTCTATCTGGAGGTGTTTGTAATGCCTATAAATGTCTTCTAAACAGTTCTATGCTCGTATATTTGATTCAAACTTTTAGTCAGTACACAGCTTCTATCCCTTTGTCCCCATGTTTTTTTGGTATTCAAAACAATTAACTACTTTAAATAATATGCTGTACCGTTTGCTGCTCTAGTAAGGTATATAAATATGTTTGTATAATATCTTTTGATATCACATGTTTGAAACAAACATGTTGCATTCTCTCCCTTATGTATGGAATAAATTCACTCTTTTACTTTCGTTGCTCAAATCATTTGTTATTTTGTTGAGAAAACTATGTTTTTCTATAAAAATTTTATTTGACACCCTTCTCCGAGTTCAATTGTTACACCTGAGATGCTTCTGATTGCGTTGCTCTCAGCCGCTTCAACCAGTTAGAGCTGAGATTGATGTCAAGCTTGGTGGAATGCAATGCAACTTAATTGTTAGCAGACTGGAGCCCTGGCTTGGCTTTCACTTCTCAAAAAAGAAAAATATGGTACTTCATAATGAGACTTCACGCAAAGAACAGACTCAGGTGGGTAAAACCAAGACTATCACGTGGACATGTACTGTTTCAGCTCCAGAAATCACTATTGTGCTGTACGGGCTCAACGACTTACCATTATACCATGTAAGTTTCACAATTGATTACCTAGCTCTTGTTATTACCATCTGAGATGTTATTGCTTTTATGTTCTATATCACAATAAAGGTTTGGTTAATTTTTCAGGATATGTATGTTTGTGTATGTATGCATTAGGAAATAATGAGTATGAGGTGCAGCTCATTTTGCTTATGTCTACCATGAGATGACCATGTGGTGAGGCCACCCTACTAGTCACATGAAATGGGTGTCTCACCTTTCACCACTCTTTATCTCTTGGTAGCTCATTTAACACGCTGCACAATGAGCCGCCACCTCATAACCCATTATTTTACACTCACAAACACTTACATAATGATTTTTCTTAATGTTAAGGGATTGTTCTCTCTGGTTTCATATAATGGTTTGGTGAGATATACATACATTAAATTATATGTGCACACAGTACGCACATACACATACATACATAAATATCATCGTTGAGAAAAACCCGTTACACATAATTCATTATGTTGTGTTATATAACCTAACAGACCTTAAGTATCACATTCACATAACCTTTTGAAATAACTCAGACACATCATAACTCTGCTTTATTACAATATAACAATTCTTACTTCAAATATAACTTATAATTTATTAGAGAGACCTGAGAGTTTTCCTTTCTTTAAACTTGACGTTTTAAGTGCTTACTTTTGGATTGTTTGTTAAACCTTCATGGGCTATTTTGGTGATATCATTATGTGATTGTGAAATTATAAATGCTACTAATAAAATGAATGTGAAATTATGAACGAGATGTAAATTTATGATTATATAGTTGAATATTTTATTGTGATACCTGTAAGTAAATTGTGTAGCTTTTATTGATTTAAGTAATTTAATTAAAATATTTTCTTATTTGTTTTGTTCTTAATTCTTAAACATATACTGAACATATTTTATACCGAACAAAAAGAAAATACATAAACTTGAAGTATTAAGTAATAACTATTACATTTGCTCACAAACAAGTCAAGTAATGTTAATTTCTCATGTTTAATCTTTTGAAGGTTTTTATACACAGAAAACAGAGGTGGAAAGGATTATGGTGGTCTTAGTAGATTCTTCTATGACCACATTCTTGATAATGCAGGTCTGCTCACAATCATCTCATCTGTTCACAAATAATGTAGCAAGTAAGGGCATTCATGTACATGCTGAACTTGGTGAAATCCGTTTGCACATGGCTGATTATTATGAAGAAAGTTTAAGAGAGAGTTTGTTCCCTGTGGAAATCAACTCAAGCTCATTAATGCACATTGAAGGGCTTATTCTCAATTTTGGACATCGAGAAGTAGATTCCCATGAGGAACAAGGTCCTAATAACTGGAAATTAATGTTTGATGTTGATGTAACTGGAGTGGGAGTGTGTATTGGTTTTCACCATGTTGCATCTGTTACTTCGACCTTGCTTTCCTTTAAGGCACTGTTAAAAAGTTTAGTTGGTTCAGGGAAAAAAGCTGTAAAGAGCAAAGTTGCACATTCTAGCAAAGTAACTTCCAAAGGGACACAGATTGTGAAGCTAAATATTGAAAAGTTTTCATTTAATTATTGGGGTCATGTGATTGCAGCGGATATAGTTGTTGCAGACCCTAAGCGTGTAAATTATGGTTCACAGGGTGGTGAAACAATAATTACTGTTTCTGCTGATGGCACACAGCGTACTGCAAGCGTAACATCTACTGCCCCTAATGGTTGCAATAAGCTAAAGTTCTCCATATCTCTTGATACATCAAATTTCAAGGTTTGTTTAAACAAGGAAAAACATTCTGTTCAAATTGATCTTGAAAGTGTGAGATCAATCTTCCAGGAGTATTCTGAAGATAATAAGTCTGGTGCAAAGTTGACTCTATTTGACATGAAAAAAGCAAAGTTTGTGCGTCGCTCTGGTGGCCTCAATGAGGTATCTGTCTGTTCTCTGGTCAAAGTAACTGATATAGCAGTCAGATGGGAACCTGATTTTCATTTGGCAGTATTTGAAGTCATGACCTCTTTGAAATCAGTTGTGCACAACGCACGGAACCAGCTTTCTGATAACGAAGATTTGAGTTCTCAAAACAGAGAATCTGAAAAAGAAGTTATGTTGGAACAGGAAAAGTCTGATAAGAATTGCAAGAAAAAGGAGCCGGTTATTGCCCTTGATGTGGAGATGTTAACAGTTTCTGCTGAGCTTGCAGATGGTGTGGAAGTAGCAATTTGTGTGCAATCTATCTTCTCTGAGAATGCAAGAATAGGCGTATTAATCGAAGAGGTTATGCTGAACCTTAATGACACCAGACTTTTTACAAGTAATCGAATGCAGATTTCTCGAATTCCTGTATCTGTTTTGAGTACTTCAAATGACACAAAGGTACAGTCTGTGACCACATGGGATTGGGTGATTCAGGCTCCTGCGGTTCATATTTGGCTTCCCTATAGGTTGCAGTTACGTGCTATAGATGATGCAGTAGAGGATACATTAAGAGGTTTGAAACTTATTGCTGCTGCTAAAACCACTCTTTTATTTCCTATGAAAAAGAGTTCAAAGAAATCCAAAACAAAGTCTACGAAATTTGGATCTGTTAGATCAATCATACGTAAATTTACAATAGCTATGGAGGAAGAACCCATACAAGGCTGGCTTGATGAACATTACAATCTGATGAAGAGTGAAATTTCTGAGTTAAGTGTTCGATTGAGGTTTCTTGACGAGTTTGTTTCCATTGGGAAGTCTGGAGGTTCCACACCAACTGAACCACACACTGAAAGGAAGTTTGTTCATAATGGAATTGAAATTGACATGTCCAATACAGCAGCTATTAAAAGCCTGCAAGATGAAATCCATAAGCAGGCATTTCAGTCTTATTATCAGGCATGTCAGAAATTAGAGTTATCAGAAGGCTCAGGAGCATGCCTGAGCGGCTTTCAGTCTGGTTTTAAACCGAGCACAAATAGAGCTTCAGTTCTAACGATATCTGCCATCAACTTAGATCTAACTCTTACCAGCATTGAAGGTGGTAAAGCTGGAATGGTTGAGTTCATAAACAAGATGGATCCAGTCAGCTTAGATAATGAGATACCATTCTCCCGGACGTACGGAGGAAATATTTCTTTGAACGCTGGATCTTTGATCGTCCAACTTAGAGACTATACGTATCCAGTCTTCTCTGGAACAGAGGGTAAATGTCAAGGACGTCTTGTACTTGCACAACAGGTCAGGTTCAAATATCTTTGTTTTTCCTCGTTTTCAATTTCTACTTTTTCGTCAGTTAGTCATCAGTTATTGTTTGTCATCAGTTAGTCATCAATTATCTCTGGAAAGATCAGTTTTCTTTGATTTTAAGGACATCATAGCTAGATATCTTGTTGATTAGCATGTATACCTAAAAAGAATTGATTGGCTTTATGAACGTAGTAAGTTTTTCTGTTCTTTTTATCTAAGTATTTTCCTTAATTTCACCTTTATCTTACTATTGTTGCAAAACTTCCAAAAATTATGATACGGCTTATTAACATTGTTTTATTAGACCTTTCTTGTATTTGTTAAAAACTTAAAACCATCTAGATATTCAAGATATGAGATATTTTCTTTAACGGTATGCCTTTATGTTATATGAGAAATTTCTTTCTGCTAGATTATGAGAATTATTTCAAGATCCTCTGCCATATGGACTAAAATGTTTTTATGGGATGTGTATGTTTCCTTTTAAAAGACGTTGGTGTTCCAAATGTCTGGAAGTCCAATGTGTATTTTCCAACTACAGTTGCTTCATTGGCATATTCTACTTACATTTGAAGTAAATTTCTCTTGTTACAGGCTACTTTCTTCCAGCCTCAAATTGAGCAAGATGTTTTTATTGGGAAATGGTGGAAAGTTCGCATGTTACGTTCAGCAAGTGGTACAAGTCCACCAATGAAAACATATATGGACTTGCCATTATATTTCCATAGAGCTGAAGTATCCTATGGAGTGGGATACGAACCGGTATTTGCAGATGTAAGCTATGTATTTACAGTAGCTCTACGCAGAGCTATTCTTGGAACAAGGGGTAACAATCCAATGGCGAATCAGCCACCTAAGAAAGAACGCAACTTACCATGGTGGGATGATATGAGGAACTATATTCATGGGAAAGTTGGTTTACATTTCACTGAGACAAAATGGATTTTGCTTGGAACAACCAACCCTTATGAGAAGTTTGATAACATTCAGATTATTACAGGTTGTATGGAAATCCTACAGTCAGATGGTCATGTATCTCTTTGTACAAAGGAATTCAAGGCTTATGTAAGTAGTCCGGAAAGTTTTGTAAAGAATTGTAGTTTGAAGCTTCCATGCTGTGACTCTCGACCTTTTCTTCATGTTCCTGCATTGTCTGTTGATGTTACTCTAGAATGGGAATGTGACTCAGGTTCCCCTCTTAATCATTTCTTACATGCACTTCCAAGAGAAGGTAAAACACGGGATAAGGTCTTGGATCCTTTTCGTTCAACTTCTCTCTCACTGAAGTGGAATATTTCTTTAAGACCCTTTACCTCTGCAAAGGCTGAACCTCTCTTGTCCATTAGTGCGGAAGAAAATGCACTAGTAGATGGATCCATGCATGATGCTTCGCAAAGTTTGGTTAGTACCTCATCAGATTCCCCAACAGTGAACTTGAGAGTGCATTACCTTGTTTGGTTGTTTAAATGGTGGAATTTGGTTTATCTTCCTCCTCATAAGCTTCGTTCTTTCTCACGATGGCCACGTTTTGGAGTTCCTAGGGTTGTCAGATCTGGCAACTTAGCATTAGATAAAGTTATGACTCAATTTTTTCTTCGCATTGAAGCTACGCCAACTTGCATTAAACACATGCCTTTAGGAGATGATGATCCAGCTAGTGGTCTGACATTTGAAATAAAGAAGATGAAAGTGGAGCTCTGTCATAGTCGTGGAAAAGAGAAGTTTACCTTTGAGAGTAAGCGGGACCCTCTTGACATTGTGTACCAGGGGGTTGACCTTAATATGCTGAAGGTGTACTTGGACAGAAGCAATGCTGCTTCTATAACTCAAGATATGAAAGCAACTAAAAGTTCTCAAACTGCAGATAAGTTTAACGAAAAATCCCAGTATATAAGTGTTTGCACCGAGAAATGCCGCGATGATGGTTTTCTTTTAGATTCAGATTATTTCACTATACGAAAACAATCACCTAAGGCTGATGGCCCAAAAATTTTGGCTTGGCAAGAAGATGGTAGGACAAGTGCTGAGATGACCCGTACAAAATCTGAGTTAGAGATGGGGAGTGAGAGTGACCATTTGCAATCTTATCTTAGTGATGATGATGATGGATTTAATGTAGTAGTGGCTGACAATTGCCAGCGAGTTTTTGTTTATGGCCTTAAACTTTTGTGGACTATTGAAAATAGGGATGCTATTTGGTCCTTGATTGCTGGTATTTCTAAAGCGTTTCAGCCTCCGAAGCCTTCTCCTTCACGACAGTATGCAAAGAGAAAGTTGTTAGAAGAGCAGCAAATTGCTGAGGAAAAATTGTCTCATCATGATGTTTCTCATGATGATGCTGTTAATCCATCTTCGTCTGCATTTCATGCTACAGGTTCCCCTTCCCTTCGAAATGTTGAGCCTCTGGGTACACACCCCATAGTTTCTCCATCTTCAAAATTGGAAGTCTTGAGTACTGTAGCTGGTAAGTTTTTTCATAGATCTGCATTTGTGTGTTTTGGCATGTGATGTTTGAAGTTTCCTTTATCCTTCATGAAATGATTTCATGCTCAAGCTCTTCTTGTACAACTTATTTTCTATAGTGGATCCTGGCGAAATTGGGGATTCTGAGGAGGAGGGGACACAGCACTTCATGGTTAACGTTATTCAGCCTCAATTTAATTTGCATTCAGAAGAAGCTAATGTAAGGTTTTTTTGGCGTCTTTTGCTTTTTATATATGATACTAGTTTCTATTATTCAAAATTTCCAATTATAGAAAGATATGATATCATACCTGAACTTCCTTCAGTACCATAATGAAGTTCTAGTTCTGTAAGAAATGGTTATCTTGCTCAAAACACAGCAAACTTATTAAATAATATCTGTGTTAAAATAGGCAGACCCATTTTAAGGTGCCTTGAAGGTTTTTAAATGACAACACCTTTAGGTGCCCATATGAGGTACAAAGGGCCATGAGATGTATGCTTTGGCAAATGAGGCGTAAATGGAATATATCCCTCGTGCCAGGTCTGGCGCCTTCTAGATGAATTTTTCTCTTATAAACCAATGAACAAGTGGGCCTTTTAGTAGAACTAAAATATGTGTGGTTTAACACCTAAAGGGTCGGATCTTCAAAAGAAAGAGTTAAATGCTACATTCATCTTCTAAAAATTTCCTGGAGTGAAAATTATCTACAGTACCTCATTAATTTATTTTATTTTCTTGCTTTTTATAATATTTATAAATTGTAATAAACAAGAAAAATAAATAGTTCATGAGACTTACTCCTCATGCCTTGACGCTTACCCTCGCCTCATAAAGGTTGCCTCATGCTTTCACCTTTACAAAGATTGGTTAATGTTATGATTCATTTCTCAAATTCATTAAGCAGAAGTAAGTAGCTTTTTCTCTGAAGAAATAGCTCTTGTTGTCACTATACGGGTACTTCTCCCAGGGAGTTTCCCTAATAGATGCATAAAACCAGTGTCCTTTACCTCAAGAAAAGGATTTGAGTACTAATAGAAAAAAGACGGATTTGAGTACTAGTAGAAAATATATTGTCAACAGTAATGCTGGTTGATCTGTATTTTTGGAATACTAGTTGTAGTGTTGGAAGGAAGGTACTTTTATGGCGTTTTGCATTCTCTTGAATCTTCGCTTTGTGATTTATGTTACGGGACCATTTTCATGTTCTTTTAGGATATTATTTTCCTTATTTTTATATTGGAAAAACGACATTATCTTAGAGAATGATTGGTTTTATTTATAGGAAAACAAATAACATACAATTGCATAGTTTTTCAATATGGGACTTGTTAAGGAATATTTGGAAGATCATTATATGTTAAGGATATATAGTATATTAGGAAGGATACATTATGGATATATTATTGAGAGATATTAAGGATGTTAGATATAATATTATTCTCTTTAGACGTTTTCTTTATGGAAACCCTAAATCCTCATTCCGTTATTAACTTTATTGCTTCTCCCTCCTCTCTCCTAACCCAAACCTTCTTGATTGGTCCCCCCTTCTCTCTTCTTCTCCTCCTCTCTCCTAACCTTAACCCTAACACTCCGCCTCTCTCCCTCTTCCTCCTCATTCCCTCGACCCCGTAGTCTCCATCTCCTGCCTCCCTCTCCGCCATTACCGATCTCAAGCGAATTACTGACCCTGCCATCTCACTCTCCCACCTCCCCCTTCGCCACTATCGACCTTGAGCACATCCTCAACTAGTTCGACTCCAACGGCGACAACAGGAACTCTTCCTTCGAGTTTGTCGCTATCTTCTCCTCCATCGACCACCCCCTCTCCTCCTCTAAATTCTCCCACATGATGACCGAGGCCATCATCTCCTTTGTCAAACTCCCTCTGCTCCTCTCGTTGTCGCTACCTCCACCACAAACCCACCTGCTCAAAATTGCCTATGACCTGCTCTCCTCTCCCCTCCGTCATTTCTCTCAAACAAATCCCATGTTTGGATTATTTGTGATTTTATTTCTTATGTTATTATCGGATCTTGCTAGTTTATTTTTAGCTGAAATGGATGAGTGAGATTTGGTTTCTTAGAGTAGTATGTTAAAAGGGTATATGATATATGGCTATTCGAAGATTGCTCATAAAGTGTTTGATGAAATGCCAAAGAGGGATGTGGTTTCTTGGACTGTGATAGTAACATGGCATGTACATAGAAAATAAAAAGAAAATATCATGGAGATCTCATCGTGTTGTTGTGTGTATGTAAATGTCAAAACTAGACAAACATATAATTGTACAGGTTAATTGTGAACTATTAAAAATTATCTATGAATCTTATCTAACTGATGTTAACTTTACTCGTTGGATGTTATACTTATAACATAATTGTTAAGTTTATGCAATGAATGTTAATTCTGAATGTTGAGTGTTAAGTCTACCAATTTCTTGTTAAGTTTACCCATTGGTTGTTACGTTTACCCATAGGATGTTAACAATATGGATTACCAGTTAACTTTAATAAATACATGTTAGATACATGAATTAGCCATAAATTTCAATAGACGCATATTAGCAGTTACTTGATATTAAGCGGGAACAAATAAAGTTTAACATGTACATGATATAGTTAACATGATACTGGATTTAGTTAACAAATACTGGATATAACTAACAGATACTTGATATAGTTTACACATGCCGTATATAGTTAGCAGATACTTAATATAGTTGACATATATGAAGCATATTTAACATATACTGATTAGTCTTACATGCAAGCCGATATAGTTAGCATCTTGGCTTTAAGACTGACAACCAACTCTAATTCTTTAATTCAACACTTGATATAGTCTTGTTCCCTTCCTTTTAGTAGTAATTGGTGGCAATATCTCGATCTCATCTATTGGTACACTACACTTCTCATAAGTTGGAATGGGATGGAGGACATGATCATAATTATTTTTAAATGCTTAACAATACTATTAGTAAAATTAACTTAACAGTTAAATAAAAAATAAGTAAAATATACACTACAGTTATAAACACTTAAATCAAAAATAGTAAAATATACGCAATAATTATAAGCATCACAATTATAGTATAAGCTTAACAAATACACCATAAAATTAATAGATATGACATAACCTTAACATGTTAATGATAAGTTTAACACGTATTGCGTAACCTTCACAGTTATAATATAAATTTAATAGGTACTTGATATAGTTAATAGATATGCGCGTAACTTTGACAGGTATGTCAGAACCTTAACATGTACAGTATAACCTTAATAGGTACACCATAACCTTAACAAGTACACCATAATCTTAATAGGTACGACTTAAATCTTAACAGGTATGTAATAATATTAATAGGTATGCCACAACCTTTACATCTACACCACATGATGCTAATTTTACCTTGTGAAATACTTAATCTCTTAGGAGATGGAATACCATCATTGATACTAGTAAAAAAAAGATCTTTTCAATATACCACAGATAATCTTAACATTCAACTTTTAACATCAACATCCAATCTTCCTTTTGTAAGAATAAAAATCAAATAGGATGCCTTGTAAAAAAAAAATCATATTCTCAACTTATGCATGATGCTATCAATCAATATCCTCTTGAAAAGATCAACATCTTCAGCAAATGACTAACCTTCAATACAATCATACTAGTTCAAGAGATCATTTCTATTTGGCATTTCATCAAACAACTTCTTGGCATCATTTAATAGCTCATATTTCAGTAATTTTTTAAACATAGTGTTCCAGGAAACCACATTCATTTCCTCAATTCCAACATCACCCTTTTAATATCACTGCAACAAATGTCCAAACTCAATGTACATTTTCATTAAAGGTTTTGAAACCCAAACATCCAAATCTAAAAATAGCTTGACAAATGAACAATGAGTTATGAGAGGGTGGAGAGTAGAAAGTTGTGGAGAGGGTGGATAGCAATGGAGAGGATGTAGGGTGGTGGAAAGAGTGTAGTGGAGAGCGGTGAAGAGGATGAAGGAGGAGGAATGGCGGCATAGAGAGGTGGAGGCGAGATAACAATGATTTCTTTGGTGGTGGTGTGGTGACGGAGGAGAAGGATGGAGGAACAATGGAGGTCATGGCGGTGGAGGAGAATTAGGGTTAGGGTTTGTGGGTATGAGGGGGGTTTAATGTGAAAGAGAAATTGATGGTGGGGATTTGGTGGAAACGGGGGAGGAGTGGGTTTGGGGTCTTGAGGAGGTGAGTTTGGTTGGCGGTGGCGTTGGCGACAATGAGGGGAAGGGAGTTACTCATAAAGATGACAACAGGATTTTGTGATGGAGACGGTTGGTTGTGGTTAAGATGAGGAAGAAACGGTGGCTGGAGTTTGAGAGAGGGGTGAGGATAACATGGTAGGAGAGAGAAGAATAATTTAGGAATTTAGGGTGAAATACATATACATTAAAGGTAGTCATGGGATGGAGGGGCTAGGCCATATTTTTTCATGTTTTAAGGGGTTAAAGCACATGAGAAATAATACATGGGGCTGGGCCCATTGACTTTTCATTTTTAGGGCATTGACACAATTTTTCCTTTCTTTATTATAGTTTTCTATTATTATTGTTATTAGGGTTTTTGTCTTTTTAACCCAAGTTTTATCACCACTTATTTGAAAATCCACAAACTTCTATAGACACCCACACACCCAAAGTACCCCATGTGACTTATTTATAAACCCAACTTGTAGTAATGCCCTCAGACTTTATATTATATTTTAAAAAAAATCTAAAATCCCAAAAATTAAATTGCCCTTCTTCTCCAAATAAACTGTGTTTCTCTCTTTTTTCTCTTCATTTCACAAAACATCGAACTCAAAGAGCCAATCTCCAAATTTTATGCGAAGTCAATCCCTAAAATCCATGAAAGCTGAGCAAAATAGAGCACTTTATACAAAAACATAGCTTGCTGTATAGCAAAGTATAACACCTTATAAAGAAGTATAGCTCTTTATAACTAAGATGTATCTTTCATCCTTATAATATAGCTCTTTTTTGATTCTGGGAGTACAGGAGGGAAATTAAAAGTGTGTAGTATGTCGTCAAGAAAATTGCGAGAAAAAACAAAGGAATATTTAAAATCCATTGGACTAGTTAACATAAAAATATGAAAGCTTAAGAGCTATTAATATTTAGTTGATCAAATTATTAACACTTTATTCAAAAACATAGCTTGTTATGAGCAAAGTATAGCACCTTACGCAGAAGTATAACTCTCTACGATTGAAGTGTATCTCTTCATTGGTATAGTATAGCTCTTTTTTGGTTCTAGGACTATAGAAAAGCGATATTTAATGATTGGAAGTAGAAATCAAATTAAACCAAATTAACATTTTTTATGAGGAGAATAATTGATGAAAGAAAGGGATTTTTAAAAAAGAGAGAAGACATTAATAAAGGAAAGAAAGATTTTGAAGAAGATGGGTATACTAAATTGGGGTTTGGAGAGTGAGAGGAGCAATGCATGAAAATAAATTTCTCCCGCCGTCACCATATGCGATGGGCTGGAGCATGATTGTTGTTTAGAAGAAGAGAGGAAAGGGCTATTTTAGAATTTTTTGGGAGATATAGTATAAAGTTTGAGGGTATATTATAGATTGGGTTAAAAGTAAGTTATAGGGGGTACTTTTGGTGTATGAGTGTTTATGGAAGTGACTGGATTTTTAAATAAGTGGGGGTAAAATTTTGGGTTAAAAGACAAAAACCCCTTATTATTATTAGAGTTTCATTTTCATAGGACTTCCTATAGATATAAGTACTTGTATGTATAAATTATATTGCACCCTTTAATAATAAATGAATATCAAGAGCTTTTGTTTCTTTCTCTTTTCTTCGCATGGTATCAGAGCCTTATTATTAATCTTAGAGTATATCTTTCTTCTTCCTCGACCTTGGGGCCCCCAAGGGGGTTTCGATACAGGCTTCATCTCCCACACCTCATGGCTTTGACATTTGTGGACGACGATGCTTTTGTTTCCTTGAACTATGTAGTAGTGGTTTCTATTTGATCTTGCTTTCGCTCACCATGCAGGAAGATAGTTTCTTGGCATGTTTCACAGCCGAGTTGCATCAAGTCCTACGCAGAAATCAGCGAAAACAAGAATTACCTCGACCTTCATACCTAACTAGTTGACAACATAGGTTTGATCTTTACCATGGGAGATATGAAGCAAGTTAGCAAGGAGGTTGCTTACAAGGTGGTTGGTCCTGCACATGTTTGACTTGTGACTCCTATTGATGTCATTGTCCCTTGCAGGTTGTAAACAATCTTTGTGTTACTGCAGTTGGTTTGGATTTAATATCATTGCAATCATGAGGTTCAAGAACAGAGTAAAGTTGAAGTTTCGGACTCGAGGGAAGTACCTTCTAGTTTTACTTTGTGGTGGTGTAGCCTGGAAAATTGTCTCAGGCTATGGGCATTGGGCACAGATATCATGTTAAATTTGATGCAGACTGGCTATTTTTCATTGGAATGGTATAGGGGAAGATAATTAGACCCTTTCCTGTTGTGGAGGAACCAAGGTGTTTGGGGTGCCTATCGTAGATTTTGTGACTGATTTGGATGCAAATTGTTCTGTTGATGCCAGAGAGATTATTCTATGGACAAATTTTCAAAACAAACCCTTTTAGACATTTAATTACAAAAAGCAACCTATTTTGTACTTATTTGTAAAAACCGACCTGGTTTCAGCCCTAACACTGAAACCATACGAGACTTCACGGGAGTTCAATTCCCGTGAAGTTTACCATAATTTTAAACTTCACGGGAGTTGAACTCCCGTGAAGTTTAATTTATTAAATAAATTTCACGGGAGTTGAACTCCCGTGAAATTTTTAACGTTCAACAGGCAAAAACTCACAGCAAGATTTTTTTAATTAATTAAATCAAACTAACCTAGTCTATCATCTCATTAGAATGATATCGTCAGCATTCAAATCTCACCATGAGGAATCTCGTCCGGTTTGATTCTTGTTGTGTTCTTTGCTAGCAGCTTGCAGAATCCAATCGATCGTTCGCCTTCAAGCCAGGTATTCACCAGCTTTATCCCTTCATGAGATTTCAAGCCAAGAAAACGATGATCGGATCAATCAGTTAGGTTAAGGTTAGGGTTTTAGTTACAGAGAGACGAAGAAGAAGAAGCTGACCTCGCGGGATTTGGCTCTGTCGGATGAGAGCTTGGTGATGACCTCTTGGATGTCTCTCGAAGTCGCCATGAGCGGTTCGTTTGATCCAGGGTTAAGGTTAAGGTTTTGTGAGAGAGCAGGAAGAAGAAAGCGAGGAAGGGGATTTGAGAGGGGGAATGGAAAACGAGAGTGAGGGGTTCTATGACGAGAGTGTATGCTGAACGTTAAAAGTTTCACGGGAGTTCAACTCCCGTGAAATTTATTTAGCAAGTTGAATTACCGTGAAGTTTAAAATTATAGTAAACTTCACGGGAGTTGAACTCCCGTGAAGTCTCGTAATTTTTTTTTTTCAGAAACCGACCTGGTTTCAGCGTCAGGGCTGAAACCAAGTCGGCTTCTACAAATAAGTACAAAAAAGGTTGGTTTTTGTAATTAAATGTCTAAAAGGGTTTGTTTTGAAAATTTGTCCATTATTCTATTGGTTCTAGTGAGAATGTTCTATTGGAAATGTTTATTGAGTTTTGAGATTGGCTCTTTTGGAGATTGGATTAGTAAAGATTGTTCTCGAGGTTCATTTGGAGATTGATTTGCATAAAGATTTTTTTGTAGCGGGAACATTTAGTTGAAGCCATGTAAATCCTCAAAAAGTTGGACAACGACACATATATTTGCAGCTCCCCACGCACATAGCTAACCTAGTGCTTAATAGGGTAAATGACCGCCTATATTAATGTCAAATATGCTGATGAAGCAGTACCTATTTTTGATCATCACTGCTAAAATGTAGTTACTTCCAAAATGATTTAATATGGAATTCTTGATCTTATGGAAGAAATTGTTTCTCAGGGAGATTGAATAGTTAAAATGAACATGAAAGTTGAAACCATCTCAATAAGTGCAGTGCCACGGGTCCCCCACTGGAAACCTTTGTTCAAGCTTGGAAGTGCTTGTCAATGGAAAGAGAAGTTATTTAGGGATATTTACCAACACCAGAACATTTAGTGTTCTGACAAAATTATGATTTATATTTGCTACTACTTATTTTTCATCTGCAACAGATAGCTTCAAGCTTGTTTAGTACACATAACTGCTTAGTTTTAAAGAATTTGAATCACTTGGTGTACTTTGTTGGATAGTTTTGTGTGACATATATTGTAATAATTTTGTTCTAGATCTATCTTATATTGCTAACAGTTAACTCTTTAATATATCAGGGCAGGTTTCTGCTTGCAGCAGCTAGTGGCCGTATTTTGGCTCGTTCCTTTCATTCAGTTGTCCATGTTGGTTCGGAGATGATCCAGCAAGCTCTTGGTACCGGCAGTGTCTCCATTTCGGAAACTGAACCAGGAGTGACTTGGAAAAGAGCGGAGCTTTCTGTAATGCTTGAGCACGTTCAGGCTCATGTAGCACCAACTGATGTTGACCCTGGTGCTGGACTTCAGTGGTTACCCAAAATTCATAGGAGCTCACTGAAAGTAAACCGTACAGGTGCATTACTTGAAAGAGTATTTATGCCCTGTCAAATGTACTTCCGCTACACTAGGCACAAAGGTGGTACGCCAGAATTGAAGGTAGATTGACCACACTCAAACATTAATGACGGAGCAAACCTAAAATATTAAGTTCCCTTTAAAATAAACTTCTCTTAATTTCTTCACATAATAAAGACTTTGTTTTGTTACTCAGGTGAAGCCTCTGAAGGAGTTGAAGTTCAATTCTCCTAATATTACAGCAACAATGACATCCCGCCAATTTCAGGTTATGATGGATGTGCTAAGCAATCTTCTCTTTGCCAGACTTCCGAAGTATGACCTCCTACACACATGCTGCAGTTACATGCCCAACATCCATTCATATTTCTATATAACTTCTTATCCAATATGCATATGTATTAATGTATGTATATCATGTGTCTGTGAATGCATACAGCTTCATCATTTATAACCATCAGATCTTTACGTGATAAGTTTGAGATTCTAGTAATTGGATTGTACACGAGAAGATGAGGACAGGATCAACATTGTGCAAACTTTTACCCATCATCTACGTTAATGTTCGAATCTTCCTAATTTGTCTTCCTTCTCTTAGCTTTTTTCCTTTTGGTCTCTCTCCTAGTTTCGTTGTAGTGTCCACATCCTTCGCACCATCTCATTTTCTCTCCTTCATTTAATTCTTATCTACCGTTCCTCTTAGAACTAGTTAGGAGAAGTGATAATATTATAATTTATAGGGTCGAAGAGGACTAGGAGTAGACCTTAAAGAACTTAGTTGGAACTCGGAAGCAATTAAGGAAAGTGTGAAATTAGTGAACTTGACAGGGATGACCCATAATAGAGCTGAATGGAGGAATAGGTTCATGTGGCCTACCTGATGCAGGACAAAGCACTAGGGACTTTTAATGCAATATGAGACCAATCAATTACACAGATGAGAACAAGCCTATATACCAACTAACATGCATGCGCTCTTTGTAAATGCTCCAATCAATCACACAGATGAGAACAAACCTAGATACCGACTAACATGCATGCACTCTAAATGCTATCCTGTTAGTCAATACTAAAATGTAATGTAATCTAGGTTATGTAATGGTTATTCAAGCAATGAAAATGCAGAATACAGAAATAGACAAATATATTTACTAGTTTCCTACAAATTTATAGAGCCGCGGAAATCGACAATTAAATTTGCGATCTGGGTTATATAATTATCGTTGAGGGACTCACATCAATCACACAAATTAGTAACGATCTAACATTTAATTGATTCCTCTGCAAGTATATATAGATCTTTCTGCAGAATCTGAAGATCAACAAATACCAACAAAGGGATTGAGTACCAAGCACCTGAGGACATAAATGACAATTAAACCCCATTAAGATCAAATAAGAGAAAATTGAGTCAAATCAGATCTTCCAGACGGGGATAGGAGTAGTCGAAGCCGCGGATTGGAATCGATGAAGGTTTGTCACCTGTGGGAGGGAGAGGGATTTGGAAGCTTCGTCGGGTCAAGGATAGATGACAGAACTCCATTGGAAGCTGGAGGCTCGAGATGGTGTCATCGGGCTCAGTCAGAACGTGGGGTTAGGCCTTGACGAGTCCTGTCAGACTTTGTCAGAGGCTGGATCAAGATTAGAAAAGTCAGGAAGTTGATCGGCATTGTTGAAGGTAAGATTGTCGGCTATGGAGAGAGGAGGCAGCAGTGAGGTTTCAGAGTTGGGTGCTTGGCATGAGCTGGGGTGACTGGAAGAATCAGGTTGGTTAGTTCATGAGGGAGTCATGATGGTGAAGACACGTGAACAATAACGGGAGTTAGGAATTTGGAGCTGTGCCTGAGAGTTGTAAGCTTTAGGAGTTGGGTTTTGTTTGTTGATGGTTGAGTTTGAGAAGGGGGTAGGGGTGGGGGTTGGGGTGTAATCACTGGCTAGGATAAAACAAGGAATTTATAATTTGTGGGCTTACAACCAAGGCAAATTACATGCTAAAGAAAGCAACTGAAAATGCTCAAAACTAAATCTCAAATATCACTCTTTATCGTCAAGAGTGCTCCTAAACGGAGGCTTATACAATCATACATCTTAGAATAATTACTTTTGGATCCAAATTATGGGACCAAGGTGAGGGACGGCTGACGTGTAAAGAAACTTTTTAATTTATTACGTATTTTCTAATTTCAGGCTGGGCATATGGAGCAATTGACTAGGGGTAGTTCTGGAATTTTTTAGTTTATTTTCTTGCTGTTCATTCTCTTCTCCTTCGTATTATTTGTCCTTCAATCTTTCTGCACATCTTCTCTTTTCCTTGGTCTTAGACAGCAATCAGAATCATACAAAAACCAAATTGATTTTTTGATTAGTTCACTGACTAGTAACAATAAGTGTAATTGAACTTGAAGACACTTGATAATGGAAGGACAAAACATTGTGTCAGGTTGATAAAAGAATAAGAATAAAAGCTTTGATTGATGACGAGAGAAGAGGCGAGGATTGTCAATTGCGAGATCTCCGTCGGCCATAGATAAATGTGAAGCTTTTATTGTGGATGGGTGAAAGAGTTGAAAACGAGGTCTGTCAATGGAGAGATCTTAGCTGGCAATAGAGCTTTGGTGTGGATGGGTGAAAGAGATGCAGTAGAACGTCGCTTAATGGAGAGTATTCCACGATCCAATGCAGTCAAGTTTAAGGATCCAGGGGAAAGGATGAGGGTTTAACTATTTAGTTACCATAGTTAGCAAAGAAATAATTAGAATTTTCTTTGACAGAAATACCCTTAGTCTGTTATTAATTTTCATTAATAGCGCTAGCTGCAATTGACATGTAGGCATGTCCATATAGCTGTCCCATGGACCTGTCCCATTTTTGGGTCCTGAGTACGCTACGTCTTATTTATAGAAAAGAAAAGCTAACAACCATCAATATACTAAGGAAATCTTAATTAAAGAAACATGAAAGGGAAACTAAAATCCTAAAAACTTTAGAAAATCAAACTAAAATTCTAAAAATCTCAAAAGATCTTCTTTCTTCTAGATTAGCTCTTGGATTGATTTCTGTCAACTCTCTCTGATTTTGAAACATTCGTCTCTGATAAATGACGATAAATGATGGAGATAATAAGCATTAAGAGCATCCAGGTTGAATTGCTCAATCTCCTCGGCCCGTAGCCAAGTGCATTATGCATTGCGTCTTCTACACAAATGGGCTAGGTTTCTCTGAAATTAACCATTTGTTGTCAATACAATCTCATCTTGCAAAATGTCTTTGATCTCCTCTATTGGATGTCTCCTCTGCTGCATTGGTTGTGGAACTAGAATATGTTGTTAACCCACTGAAGGTGAGGATGCAAGCTCTAGAAAGATAGTAGCTAGTCCATGAACAACATTACATAAGATGTTGGGTGCCTCTGGGTGTCGAAGCTGAACCCGGCACGTAGCCCTGGCTACTTAATCGGGCGCTTAGGCACCACCTACCATTTTTTTTCTGAGAAGGCGGTGAGAGGCATTATGAGCCCTTGAGGCAGAAAGGACTTGAGGAAGCATCGAGTGTTTGGATCTTGATGAGTAGGGCTTGAGGAGATTGAGGGGATTTTCTTTGTTGAGAAGCAGCAAATGATCAAGATGGGCGGAGAAAAAGAAAATAGATCACAATTGAGGTTTAGGATTGTAATTTGAATTTGGTTTCAAATTAAATGGGTTTGGTTTTATAAGTAAAACGTGTTGAGTTTTTAGGTTACTGGATTTGTTTTTAAGTAATTGGGTTTAGATGTATAAGTTACGAGTTTTGGGTTTTAAGTTATTTTGTTTGGATTAATAGGTTCTTTTAAAAAAAATCTTTGAGGTGAATCGCTTGCAATGTTTTTTCTTGTATGGATTAACGCCTGCCTAGGCGTCCCCACCATGTGGACAGGGGCGCCTAGGCCAAAACAAGGCAGCCTGGGGGCCACAAATGCCTAGGTGGTTGCCAAGTCGGCCTTTGACAATAATGTCCACTGGTGCAAGATAAGGAGTCAAATACTCGATGCAAAATTCCAAGATGATATTAACATCTCATGCACTGTCCAGCTCACATGCATTAGGACCTTTTTTCTCACAAATCTAAATGGACAGTACGTAGCATGAAGTTTCCCCACAATTTCTATGGGGAACCTCTTACGTCGAATCCTAAGCTTAGCCATGTCTCTAGCTGAGAACTTCGACAATCGTCTATGAGAATCTTCAGAAAACTTGTAATTATCATTACTTATTGCTATACGCCTATGGATCTCATTTTGCATGGCACAAAAATATTATGCAGAAGACTTGGCTAATGCACGGAGTCTAACTCCTTATGTCATGAAAAGTAAGTTTATAGGTTTTCTTGGTTCAAGTTTATAGGTTTTCTTGGTTCACAACCTGTTATAATCTCTAATGGACTTAACCTAGTAGACCTATTGACTATACTGTTAAAAGCATGCAATGAAAATATTGTGCGTAGTATGACCTCCTGCACAGATGCTGCTGTTATTAAATAATGCGTGCAATTTCAACATCTGCATCTATTATTTTATTTTTATTTTCCTTATATCTAAATAATTCCCCTCAACAAATCTCCATTCATGTGATCCCCTTTAGTTATCTCAAGAATAATACAGTTTTCTAACATATTTTGCTTCAAATGCAAAATTATGATGATAACAGTGAATTGTTCTCCGGAGCCTTCTTTAGGAAGAGTAATCTTTAGTGTTATTGTTGATGAAGATGATGATCAGTTAATACGCCAAATACTTTTCATCTTGAAAATGTTTACAATGTGCTATATCTAGAATGTGAAAGTTAAACACCAAATGTTAATTGCTCTATGTACTTTAAGTTCTGCATTTTGCCACAACAATGATTTGCCAGCAGTATTTTTCTTGAACTTGACTACTTCATACGTCTGTTAGCCTCAGTTAGCTTCAGTAATTAGGGTTTTCTTATGTATGTAATAATCAATATCCTATGTGTACATAAAGTATTTGTAATCCTGTTCCTTCTATGTTATGCTTAGTAACACTAGTTGCCCTTAATAGATGTCATTGGTAATTAGTTAATGACATCAATGAAAATATAGTTACTAATAACAACTGTTTTATTTTAAATCCAATTTTCCAGACCTCGTAAAAGTACGAGTGATGATGATGATGATGATGATGCAGAGGAAGCTGATGAGGTGGTTCCAGATGGTGTTGAAGAGGTTGAACTTGCGAGAATCAGCATTGAACAAAAAGAAAGGGAAAGAAAGTTAATCCTTGATGATATAAGGACACTATCAGTTAGTAGTGATATTCCTAGTGAGACTGCATGTTCAGAAAATGATGGTGAATTGTGGATGATTACTGGTGGAAAATCAATACTGGTAGGATGCTGACTTTTTCCTGTTATAGGCATTTGAATTGATCTAGTATTTATCTTCATATGTGGTGGCTGTGTTTCTCTTGAGAAAATTTTGCACTATTGTTCTAGGTCTGGCAGTTATATTCACATTATCTAAAGCATATTTATATGTCCTTTGAATTCCATATCTTGATGCATTTACCTGTGTACATGTTGGTATTTACAATTCGCCAATTATCTTCTTGCTTGAAATACTAATAAGTTCTTGCAACACATCAATCAAGATTAGGAGACAAGATCATTCTGACTTAACGGTATGTCACATTATTTAAAGGAAGTTTGGATGAATTTTGTTTTCTTCTCCTTCTTCCTGGCACTTTGATACAGAAAAGATGAAGTTACATTTTCTACTGCAAAGAATTTACAGCTACCAACATGTACACAGGTAAATAGACTGAGGAAAGAGCTGGGTAGTATACAAACCTCTAGAAAAGCTGCATCCTCCACTCTGAGATTGGTTCTGCAGAAAGCTTCACAGTTACGATTAATGGAGAAAGAAAAGAACAAAAGCCCTTCCTTTGCGATGAGTATTTCCCTGAGAATCAGCAAGGTAGTGTGGAGCATGCTTGCAGACGGTAAATCCTTTGCTGAAACTGAGATAAACAATATGGTGAGCCTTCTTGAATATTTGACAAAAGATCTTGGTCTACAAATGGTTAAATAGCGCTTAAGATACTCTCTTTGCTTCTTATGTGATATATTTTTTTTAAAACTATGCATTATTGTGTATTAGAAATTTACATCTTTAATGCTTAAAGTCATGTACGCAGTAAAAATTACACCTAGTCTTATCTTGTAGGTACTTTCTAACTAGTATCTTTTATCTTTGTTAATGTTACCTCAACATATTAGGAATTAAAAGTATATTTTTGAACATGTGAGATAATCACCTCACCAAGAATTTCTTCCTATGCTTGTGGGTCACTGTTGTATATTAAGCAATTCGCACCCCCCTAAAAGAATGATAATAGAAATAAATAATGATGATGACAATAATAATAAAGGGAAACAAAAGGAAAACAAAAGAAAAGGAAAAAAAGGAAAGAAAAGACACTGACAAACACATGCATGCACATATATATGCCACGTGGTCTTCCATCATGTAAAGGCCTCTAGCAAATTTGGATGATTTGGAAAAGTATATCGGTCTGTGGCACCATCAGCATTCTCAAACCTCTCCCTCCTCACCAGCGTCCACTCCTTCCCCCCAGCTCATGCCACAACCTTCATCAAAACAAGCTACAGCTCCATCCACTTCTTATTCCTCTCTCTGCATTTCCTCTCTCTCCCCTCCACTCCTCCACTATCCACAAACAGGCTCCTCCACCTCACGTAACTCACACCACCAGTGGCTTCTCCATGCTGAAATCCCACCAACATAAAATGTGACCAACACCATGAAAGACTACAAGGACTGTATGAACCTGCTCGAGAATGCAGCGGAGAACAATTGTGGTACTCATTATTGCCGCTGAAGGTGGAGGATGCAGCCATAGGGGAGGCAATGTGGAGGTTTGGGAACATGCAGACATACATGATGTCACACCCCCAAATGCACATCATAAATGGGGATACATGATAATGGCGACATGTGCAAGAGCATGTGCCGAGCATGATTTGTGCTTCCATAGTACAAATATGACTTTATATAAGGAACTTCGTTGATATATAGAAATCTCACCGAAGACTACTTTGTATCAAGCTACAGTCAAAGCAATACAATTAGTAGGTCAATAAACTCTTATTACATAACGATATAAATCTATCTAGGATAGCTACAATTTCATCGTGTCATAATATTCACAAGTTCCGATCCTCCAAGCTAAGATATTGCAAGTCTAATTTGCATCAGAAAACAATGAAAACAACAGGTAATTACACTCAATGAGCAGACAAGTTCTCATTTGCGGATCAAACAAGTTTAAAAATTATTAATACTAAAATTTTCAAATAAACTACTATCAAACTAAGATAACAATCTCGAAACGTATTAAACATTGAATAAAATAAATTTTGTAACATATATAACATGCGACAGTGTTATATAACACCAAATAAAATTTAAAAAACAAAGCAAAAAGAAATACCAAACACGTCTATATTGTAAATGTATTTATATCACATTTTGCAAAATACCCTAAGTTGTTACACTAAGGCTACAAAAATTATAGCCCAGTAGCATGAAAACACGCATAAATCGCTCTAAGGCACCCAGAAACCATATCACATTTTTTTCCAAAATGGCCACATCACATTTTTGCCAAAAAGTTCAGTATTCATATGCTCGATACCATAGGGGAGGTGTAAACATATCAAATCATTCCATAGTGGACTTCCAAAGTTTTTTAACATTTTAAAAGAATTCATTTTCCACTTAAAATATCACTTTGTACTTTCTGCTTGTACGAAAAGCATTTTAATATGCTTAGCACTTTCATAAAATTATCATACCTCTTTCATGAAAATAGAATATTCATGAATTGACGGTAAAGTAAATACTTTCATCAAATATAAACTCTTCCATGAATGTAATATCAATAATAAATTCAAAATATATTTGATTACATAGTTTGCAATACCTTTCATTCACTAAATAATATTTGTCATGATGAAGATAAATATGTATCACAATACCAAATAGATGTATTAAATGGTCATGCATGGACACTGATGACATTGAGAACTATTGAGATATAGGACACTTTCTTCAACCAAAGTGTGACACCCCAATGTTAGTCCCACATCGGCCAGTGGGAGAAAAATAAGTGTTGAAAGAGTAAAGCCAAAGACTCAAGTATAGCATCGACTAGTCGATTTTGGCAGTGGTTTGAGCCAAACAAAGCGCTATTCTCAGTGAGTCCCACGGCTTACACAGCGCCAACGTGATTGCAGGCCCGGGGCGTGACAAAGACTATACACCTGGACACAAAACACATTTTTATCTGTGGTAACACTTACCATATGCAAACTATTATGCATCTTAACAATTATGTTTAACATAGAATATTATGTCCCTTTGAAAATAGCTAATTGTTTTTGGAATCACTTTATTAAATTAGGTTTCACATATAAGTACGGACCCACTATATATATTTGTATAACTTGCATACATTCAGGAGAAGTAAACATATGTAGTTGTGGCTTTGTGTCTGGTTTTCCGTAACAGCAACCTGTTTCATGGCAGTGTATTACATGGTAAGAGTTTCATAGAGACAGTCCCTACTTGCTCCCTGAACTATTAGTTTTGTCCCTTCTTACCTCCGAACTATTTCTAGTCGCTACTTGCCCCTTAAACTATTGAATTTGTTTTCTGCTTGCCCCTGAACTATTTTGAGTTCCATCTTTTCCCTTGAACTATCACTTTTCTCTCATAAACTCATTTAAAAAACTGACAAAGTAATGGACATAAGTGGTAACTAGGTACTGAATCTGATAGATCAAGGATAAGCAGGTGTTTAGGGGGAAGGTGAGACAACAAATAGTTCAGGGGTCAATCATGGAACAAATTCATAGTTTAGGGGGGCATGTAGGGACTAAAAATAGTTCAAAGGGTAAGAAGGCTTCGGGAGTCAAATTGGGAACAGAGCCTTCTCTTAATAACTCATGACCAGGTCCTCACCTGTTATGTTCTTGTAGTCCTTTCTAGCAATTGCATCCAATTTCCATAGAAGTTTATCCTAAACACAACCTCAGACTTCAAGCTTATACTGATTATTTAGATCCAACCGAAATTCAGTAAGTTCCACTGTAGATCAAACACGAAAACAACAGTGGCCTATGTGTAGTATTTTGGCTTTCTTGACCTTGATAATGTTTTATTTCTTTCATTGAGAACTTTAGTCTTAAGAATAAGATTTTCAAGTAACTGAACTGATTTTATCTTTTAAGTAGTCGTCCTGTGTAATGATCATAAAATCAAGAATTTTTATCTCGCACAATCCATATGTTGGATCTACATTCTGCTTCATAACTGTGAGATTGTTTATTTTTAATATTTCTATTGACAGATCTTCGACTTTGATCGTGATTACAAAGATATGGGCGTTTGTCTGTTCACTATGACATCCTTTGTTGTGAGAAACTGCCTGCAAAATTCGAAGTCTGATACAGTGTTAGCTGCCTGGAATGCACCTTCTGAATGGGGAAAGTAGGGACTGTTTCCTAACCGTTTCTCTTTTTTTTATGTCTATTCTAAACAATTTCTCTGGCTAATATTCTAGCTTGTTAAACTGTGTTAAAGTATAAAATATAACCTCAGCACATCTTAGAAGTTTAGTGCCATGGAAGGAACCTTTGACTTAGTATCATAGCAGTCCAGTTTCAAGTCAAACTGGCCACATAGTTGAAGTTGATTTAAAAAAAAAGATGCCGCAGTGTGAGTCTTGGTTTGGCCCATGAAAAGGGTGCTCAATCTGTGTCTACTGTGTCTCAATCAGTTTGCCCTGTTGTATCCTTTACAGGACGATCTGTAACTTCTTTACAAATGCTAAAAGATTTGTGGCAGCAGTGGGACTCATTTATGCATGGTCATATATATCAAGTTATCCGAAATTGTGTTTATTGCAACTTTATGGTTCCACACCATTCAGTATAAGCATTTTGTCACCAATCATGTATCTCAGTCAACATGATACTTATTGTTCAATTTCAATTTTCAGGTGACATAGAAATCTCATGCCGAAGCTTGAAATGGTCAAAAAGTATTGAAACTGTTCATTTGAGATAACTTTTCCGTTCCTTTTATTCTAGTCATCTGGTATAGTTTCATGACTAGACCCACTTCTCCACTTTAACCATCCTCCAACTCTGGCATCATCCTTCTCAGTCTCTTAAGACAATATTAAGGAGGATAATGTTTACAGAACAGAACAAGATGGTCAAGATGAAGCATGCTTTGTGTTGTTGGTTCCAGCTAGTTAGCTGAAGCAAAGTTTATGAGACGGCTAAAATAACTGTCTTATAGGTTACAGTACTCAACTAAAAAGAACATCAATTTTGAGAGATTGAATTTCATGCCCCTCATTTCTTTGCAGAAAAGTGATAATCCAAGATCCATTGAATTGAGAATATAGTCACCTATGTTACTCAGGTACTTCTACCGGTGAAGCTGTATCCATACACGACATGTACCCAACACCTATCCGTACAACTTCAAGGACACTCCTTGGATATATACATACATTTATTGAGACATGTGCTCAATTATATGATATACGTTTTAATTTAAAACCCTTGTCAAACTCCTCTTGGATGTGTGTCTCACACTTCAGTGACTTCACAATGCTCACATCCATTTCTTGAAACTCGTTAGACATAGGTCGGGGTCATTTTACCCCATACCATGTTCAAACATATGATTTTAAGGGTCGTTTGGGTGTCTAGTATAAATATGAGTAGCTTCCGATTTATAATAATCAACATAATAGAAGAAACTTAAATACATGATAAGAACTTTAATTCTAGCAACACTTAAATTGGAAAATAATAATGATCTCATGTAAATTATTAATCTCAATTATATA
>BQKN01000588.1:367828-383252 GCA_022839385.1 Asparagus kiusianus
TCGTGCCTTGTACCCAGTATCCCTACCTGTTTTCATGCAACATAGATTGTCATTGATATGTAGTTATCAGATCTTACCAAGAAATAGCAAGTCTTTTATCCACTCATTCACCGCAGGTGACCCGGACGGTTAGGAGGTTCCAATGTGGCTTCCTTAGTCTTGGGCTCGAGTCCAGGCTGGGCTACCAACAAAAATAAATAAATAAATAAATAAGAAGAAGTAGAAGATTTTTATCCCGAATTTTTGCAGTCCGGCTACATGAATCCTACTCACAAATAGTGCTCATTACTAATACTTTGAGGTTAGGTATAAGCCAACCATTAGCATTCAGATGAAGGTGCAGGAACTCATTCTGAACTTGCATGCCACCTCGTTACTTGCTATATTAACATATAAAGGGCAGGCCCCTTGCATCGATTATCTAAATGCAGGATCTTCTAAATTGCTTGAAATTGGATATTTGCAATTCCTTTCCCATGAAACGCTTCTTGCTCTAGGGGTAACAAAGTCTACCTTAGGGTATTTTTCTCTGAGAGAGAAGAATTGATGGTTTGACTTCCCATTTACAGCCATTTAACACAGATAAATTAATTTACTAGGTTTTGATATCCACATAGGATACGGTCTTATCTACCTTTGGAGTTAAGTAGCTCTTCATTTATAGCCAGTAGTTTGTCTTCCAAATCGACCTTTATTTCTTGCATAAGATGGTCAGTTTATCCTTTCTTTCATGTGGACATACCATGGGATAGGGATCTGTCTCATCAAAGCTATAATCTACAAAAGGGAAGGGGATACATCTTTCTAGAAGGCATCAATCAATGATTAGATAAGGTTGAACGGTCAGATGGCTTGGGCATGTGAAATTCAGACTTCTGAGTTTAGGAATCTTATGATCTTCTTTGTTTTCCCCTTGCTTGAAATAAAATCAGTGTTGAAGATGCTATTCAACAAGTTCGAGTCTAAAATCTAAAGTACTAAACACAGTAAATGTATGTTATTAGTTCAACTGAGGTCACAAAAAGTTAGGGGGAAGAAAAGAGTATTTGATTGATAAAGAGAATCATGCCGTAGTGTTATTAGGGCACATTTGTTATTTAGCACTGTCAAATGCTTCAACCATATATGTTTTAGTAAGTAGTCTATAATGGAATAATGTATTAACCTTTTTTTTACTCTTGTGACTCTAGGAATCAATGCTTAAATGTGATGTACTTGGATTGTATTTTCGGCTTGATGTAGGATGTATGCGATAAATTTTATAAATATTAAAATATTCATAATCATGCGAGCATGAAGATTCAGATATATATTGCACTGTTTTTCTCTAGGATTATTGTAAGTTAGCTTGTGCTTGTTAGTATTTCATTGGTTTTACTCAGTTCCGTCGTTGCTAGTCTTGCACCATGTGTTGTTCTTTCAGATGTCAGGTTACCAATTTGGGGATTTGATGGTTTTCCTCAAGATAAAACTTTCATACAGGCTTAGGGAGAAATTTTTTTGCTACAAGCTAAACTTCATAATTTGGGTGCAGAAATGTTAGGCTGTATGCAGTAAACTTTATAAATATTAAAAACTTCATAATCATGTGAGCGTGCAGATTCAGATATATGTTGCACTGTTTTCTCTAGGATTATTGAAGTTAACTTGTGTTTGTTAGTATTTCGTTGGTTTTACTCAGTTCCGTCATTGCTAGTCTTGTATCATCTGTTGTTCTTTCAGATATCAGGTTACCAACTTGGGGATTTGATGCTTTTCTTCAAGAAAAAACTTTCATACATGCTTAAGAAGGAAAAATATTTGCTACAAGCTAAACTTCATAATTTGGGTGCAGAAATGTTATGCTCCGTGTCAATGCCAAACAGGGGGCTCCAAAGGATGGAAATTCACTACTTGAACTTTTACAGGTTATTTCAGCTTATTCCCCAATGTTACAATTTTTCAAATATAACTTTATCATTTTCTAGAAATCATGATACACATTTGTCTACCAAAAGCTGGCTTTTGAATCATCAATAGTTTTGTTCTTGACATGCATTCTTTGGCCTAAACAGTATAATTGTTCCAGGATCATTTCTTTATCGATTACTTGTATGTAACTCAATGGATATCATTGTTAAAAAAGTCAACACATATGGTCATTTCAGCCATCCTGCATATCTCAGAATCATTAAGGCTAATCTCATAAGAGCTAGTTTTCTTGAACTTGCGTTTCTATCATCTTATGCCATCATCATTAAAGTATATTGTTCTAACCTTATGAGTCGCAGATACCTATAGGCAGTTGTATAAACTCAGCGGCATGCCTGAAAATTTGTTTGGAAACTTGAAAGTGGATGTGAGGTGTTTGGGAACATACTAATTTTAAATGATGACAGTAGAAATATAAAAAAAGAAAACTGGAGTAGGTAACCTGAAATTAATTATATACACGAAGCTACACACACATATACATAAAGGTGGCAAGGCCCACCTATCCGATGTGATTATACACACACACATACATATAAATATGTAGAGAGAACAATGGGTGTCCTTGTCATATGAGACGATTCTCTCATATGAAGTGATGTTGCTGAATGTTGTGCAAGTGAGTAAAGGGAGAGAGACTAATATGTTTGTGTACATGTACAGATGTAAAAGGTGGTAAGGCCCACCTAGTCTGTTTTACAAAGCCTTCACCTAGTCCGCCTAGGCCAAGATAGTGCCTAGGCTGCCTAACTAGCGTCTAGCGCCTAGGCGGTACCTAGACTGCCCATCTAGATTTTGGGAGTGTTTAGGGTAGGGAGCATTGTCTGCTTACGTGGACTGGACCCTTTAGGCCTTTTGATCGTGTTTTCTGTGTTGCAGCCTCCATGTCCTCCAATCACCTTCAAACTCCTTTAACCTCTAAATATGAACACCTTCGCTACCTCCTCCGACCTTCAGCAAAATCTCCTCGATCACCACTTAAATGAAAAAAAAAATCTGCCTAGACACCAGTCCAACACCTAGATTTTCTATAACATTGATATTTACTATCAATTATTGTAATTAAAAAATAAAAAAAACTTCCTAGGCTCTAGGCGTTGGGTCCAATGCCTAGATCTCCTAACGTTTTTTATAACGTTGTTAGTTATTATTTTGGCTATTTAATATTTAAGTATGCATGGTTTATTGTGGATCTAAGATTGCTACTTCTTTTATAAATTTATATGAATTTAATACATATTGTTTTCAATTAGTATAATTAAATAATTTAAATATAGCTAAACGTCTAGGCGTCGCCTAGGCATACGCCTAGGTGTTTAGGCGCAGCGCCAGACGTTGGCTCAAACGCCTAGTCCACCTAGCGCCTTCTGTGACATCTATCCAACGTGATTAGTATATATGTATATATATACACACATATACATACATATACACACATGTAGAGAGAACAATGGGTGTCCTTTTTATATGAGGATTCTCTCATATGAAAGTGGCATGGCTGAATCTCATAAGCGAATAAAGGGAGGGAGATGTGACTAGCGCGCGCCCGTGTGTGTGTGTGTGTGTGTGTGTGTATATATATATATATATATATATATATATATATATATATATATATATATATATGAGAAAAATGGGTATGCTTTGTACTAAGCATAAGTTTTTGTGCTTGGTAGTGAGGTGACATATTCTCCTCCACTTATGAAAATCGGGGCTCACATTCACATGGGTTGGGGAGTGGTTGGGAATTGAAATGAGTGGATGAGAATATGACACCTCACTACTAAACACAAACTTTATGTTTGGTACCAAGCATATCCATTTTTTTCTCTCTCTATATATACTTGTCATATGAGAGATTTCTCATATGAAGTAGTGTGGCTGACTCTCATACATACAAGTACATAAAGGGGGAGAGATCATCCCTCATAACCACTCTTGGATGAGATTCAGATGCATCTTTTTATACGAGAGAAGCCTCTCCTGTGACATATGATACCTGTTAATCTCATATGTGTTTGTTTGAGAGAAATGAGTATCCTCGGTACAAAGGACCATATTTGGTCTTTGGCAGTGATGTGCTCACATCTCAACCACTCATCTAAAGGATGTGAAGTTGAAAAATTAAAAATCGATGATAAAGTGTATCCTTGGTAGTGAGGTGGTCAACCATGGATTCGGATGACATTAGTTGATGGAAAGTGATTTCATTTTCTTTCAACTTCGCAGCCTTTAGTTTGGGGGTTGAGATGTGGTCACCTCACCGCTAAGGACCAACCTTTTCCTTGGTACATACAGAAACACAGACACATATATGGGGATTAAAGATAGTGTCCTAAAGCACTTGTATATATAAAGGGTATTGCACCCTTCAATAGTAAATGAATATCAAGAGCTTTCTTTTCTCTCTTTTCTGAACGTCAGTCAAGTCCTAAACTGAAAGGATCACTTCATTGTCATGTATAAATGCTCTTTTGTGATGTTTCATTGTGGTAAATTCTTTCTTAGCAATTAATATGGGTTAATTATGAATAGATCCCAAGTATAGCCCAGTTGTGGATAGGCCCTCTGTGGTTCAGTTGGTGCAAAGAGATCCCTGAGTGAATTGCTTTGACTCTTTTAAGAGTCAAAAGAAATTCACTCAAGGGGTCTATCAGTACCTGGGCAATAGCATAGGGGACCTATCCTCACCAATACAACTATAGGGGGTCTATCCACAACTAACACATTTATATAAATAACCTACATGTGCGATGATGAGATCTTGCATACTAGTAACTTGTTACCTTATATGGTAGCTGGTGCTGTTTCCCTATCTACTCAGAATAAGATGAGTAATTTGTAGATTGTAGAAAATAGAGAAAACTCTAATTGTTGTTTATTGAGATAACAAGAGAGATATAAATAGCCATACAAATAGGGCTAAGGTTAACGGGTAACAGCTCATTAACCCAATACTTAATTTAGCACTCCCTCAAGCTGGAGCATAGATATCCATCATACCCAGCTTGTCACATATAGTAGAAAATATATTTGAAGAAGTAGCCTTGATAAGAATATCAACAAGTTGCTGTGAGGACGGAGTGAATATGAGAGATACTATCTTCTTCTCCTAAGTATCTCTGACAAAATTACAGTCAACTTCAATATGTTTTGTCCTCTCATGAAACACATGATTCTGTGTAATATAAATGACAGACTGGTTGTCACAATCAAGGTTTTAAATGTCGAATGTCGGGTTCATGTCGGATGGCTGAAATCCATGTCGGATAGCGGAAATCGGGGATATATCGGGGGACATTGACTAAATATCGGATTGTCATATCGGGTAGTGCGCATATGTATAATATCATGTCCTAAATGTAATCTAAGCATTCATAAATTCAATATAAGCATACTTTATAAATTCTATAGACTAAACATATAAAAAAGTAAATAACATATGGATTTGGGTTCATAAATTCTTTCTATCGGGTTCATAAGAAACCCTTAAACATGAGAACGGGTCAAACGGGTTTGAGTATTTATCACTAAACCCAAACCCGATAACAAAAAACAGATCTTAAAAAAAGTACCATATCAGCTTTTTTTTAAAACTAAAAAATAGACCGATATGCCCGATATGGTCCTGATATTTCCGATTTGGCCCTGAAAACCGACATACGAGTTGAAAACGTCCATGTCGTGTCGGTCAAGCCCTCAAACCGATATGTCGGCCGACATGTCGGACATGTCGGGCGACATTTAAAACCTTGGTCACAATGCATTGCCATGAGTCCAGGCTGAACAAAACCAAGCTCTATCATAAACTTTCATAGCCACACCATCTCACAAGCAGTGTGAGTCATTGCTCTATATTCGATCTCTGCACTAGATCGTGATACTACATCTTGTTTCTTACTTCTCCAAGTCACAAGATTACCTCCAATAAAAGTATAAAATCCTGAGGTCGACTTTCGGTCTCCCATGTCTCCTGCGTAGCCAGCATCAGAGAAAGCCGAAATATGAGTATGCTCATGCTTCTTATATAGCAATCCCTTGCCAGGACAACTTTTGACATATGCCAAAATCTTCAGAGCTGTTGTCCAATGAACCTCTCTAGGTTTGTGCATAAACCTGCTCAGTATACCTACTGTAAAAGTAATATCAGGTCTGGTAACTGTCAAATATATTAGCTTCCCAATAAGTTTCCTATATCGTCCAGCATCATCTAGTAGAGAGGTATCATCACGCCACAAATCAACATTTACCTCCATTGGAGTGCTTGTAGATTTGCATTCCAAGAGACCTGTTTCTTTTAGTAAATCTAGCACATACTTCCTTTGGGACAACAACAGGCCATGCTTTTGATATGCAACTTCAATCCCAAGAAAATGCTTTGGCTTTCCCATGTCCTTAGTGACAAAATAACGGTTTAGATACTCCTTAGTCTCAGCTAAGGCACAGAGTCACTCCTAGTCAGCAGAATATCAACATATACGGTTAAAATAACCAAACCAGTAGTTGTGTGTCGAAGAAAGACAGAGTGATCAGACTGACAACGTTGAAAACCAACACTAGAAATAACCTTGTTGAACTTATCAAACCAAGAGCGAGGACTCTGTTTTAACCCATAGATGGTCTTCCTCAGCCTGCAGATAATATTATCCCCCTGAGCAACATACTCAGGAGGTTGCTTCATATATACCTCCTCGTCCAAATCACCATAAAGGAAAGCATTCTTCACATCTAGTTGGTGTATCGCGCAATCCATATTAACAGCTAGAGAGAAAAGAATTCTGATAGAGTTGAGACGAGCAACGGGAGAGAATGTTTCAAAATAGTCAATGCCATATGTCTGGGTATAACCTTTTGCAACCAGACGAGCTTTATATCGGTCAACAGACTCATCAGGGCGATATTTCAAGGTATACACCCATCTGTAACTAACCACAGTCGCTTCAGTAGGAAGAAAGACCAAATCCCAAGTCCCTCTAGAAAACAGTGCACTCATTTCCTTATCCATAGCCTGCTTCCAGGCTGGTACTAACATAGCTTCCTCATGTGACCTGGGTATAGATACAGTGGATAAGGACAAAGCAAACTGACGAAAAGATGGGGTGAGACGATCATAAGAGACGAAAAGAGAGATCGGATATTTCGGACAAGACCGTTTACCTTTCCGAAGAGCAATAGGAATATTCAAGTCAGAATGAATAGAAGTCTCAACATGAGATGGACCGACAGCTGAGATGAAGTGTCAGGAGCATGTACTTTTGGGCGACGAGAGTATGTCAGTAGAGGCTTCGGTGCAAAAGCCACAGGAACAGGTAATGGAATAGTAATAGGAGCAGAAGAAGGTAGTGATACCTGTGGACAACTAACAGTAGTAGAACCAGAGGAAAAATATGGGATAGACTCAAAAAAGATAACATCAGCAGACATAAAATTTCCTGGTTGACAGATGATAACACCTATACCCTTTTTAAGTACGAGAGTATCCAACAAAAACACACTTAATGGATCTAGAAAATAACTTATCCAAATCAGCTGTCAAATCCCGAACAAAACATGTACAACCAAAGACGCGAGGAATCATAGAAAATTGTTTTTTATGAGGATAAAGACAATTGAATGGTATTATACCATTAAAGACAGAAGAAGGCATGCGATTAATCAAATAACAGGCAGTGAGAACAGCATCAGACCACAAATACTTTGGAATATTCATATATATCATTAGTATTCTGGCAACATCTAGAATATATCTATGTTTCCTCTCAGTAACTCTATTTTGTTGTGAAGTGTGAGAGCAATAAGTCTGACGAATAATGCCATTAAGAGCACAAAATTTTAAAACATCATTTTTCATATATTCCAAAGCATTATCAGTACGAAGAATACGAACAGAAGTAGAGAACTAGATTTTTATTTCATTATAAAAGAGTTCAATAACATGCGAGACCTCAGACCTCTCTTTTAACAAATAAAGCCACGTCATGCGAGAGAAATCATCAACAAAGATAATAAAATATCGAAAACTGTTCACAGAGGGAACACGATAAGGACCCTAGACATCAGAATAAACCAACTCAAACGTAGAGCTACTGCGTTTATCGGCCCGACTCTGAAAAGTAGCACGATGGTGCTTACCTAGTTCACACGACTCACAACCTAAAGAGGAAATAGATGGCTTAATAGAAACTACCGATCTAAGTTTTTATAGGGAAAGATGACCCAGACGTTAGTGCCACAGTCAAGTAGATTCAGGCCGTGATGCAACAAGACCAGTCTCTAGCACATTGTCATCCAAATAGTACATACCTTCTCGCTCATGCCCCGAACCAATCGTCATCCCAGTTGCTAGGTCCTGAAAAACACAATAAGATAGAAAGAATGTGACTTTACAGTTATTTTGTTTTGTAAACTTGCTAATGGATAATAGGCTAACAGGGAATTTGGGAACGTATAACACATCAGTTAGTTTTAAAGATGAAGTAGCATGAACTACTCCATCACCACGAACTGGAGGAAGTGTATCATCAGCAATCCGGATAGCGGGAAACTTAGCAGAAAGATGTAAAGATACAAAGTGATCCTTTATACCTGTCATATGGGATAGGTTTCAGAATCTAGTATCCAGGGTTTGTGAGAAGAAGCGATGTAAGCATCCATACCTGAAGAGGATACATGAATAGCAGAGTGACTGTTCTGGGAGAGTTCTAGCTGGCGTAACCTCTCATAATCTGCTTGAGAAATCTGAACAGTAGTAATAGTAACAGCTGGATCATCAGAAGTAGTAGCAGAAATAGACGAGTGAGTCGACTCGGCGTCAGCTACCTGGGCCCACTGAGGTCGACCAAACTTCTCCCAACACTTCTCAGAAATATGATTGGTTCTCTCACAGTGACCACACTGACGTGAGCCCTTATCAGATTCATCTTGTCTCCCACCAAAGGAGCCACGTCCTCCCCTGAATCACGATCACGACCACGATCGCGGTCTCTGCCTCGACTAGAGAACATGGCAGACTGATCCATTATCAGAAGTAACATCAGTAGAGACCTACATGACTCTGGAGAATATAGCCGTCAGTGAGAGAATGGTATCGTCACCTAATATCTGTCTTCTCACCTGAGATTGTAAAATAGGGTGCAATCCAGAAAGAAATTTGGACACTGCCAAGTCGTGGCGATATCCCAACAACGTCGCTGCATCAGCTACTGCAGGTTGATGCATCTCCAGTTCATCTATCAGTCCCTTCAACTCACCAAAGAACTCCGGAAGTGACTTATCTCCCTGTTTGAGCACAAGCAGTCGCTCATAGATCTCAAATACACGGGAGGCATTCTTCTCATTCCCGTACATAATCTTCAGGCTGTCCCACATCTCCTTCGCAGTGGTTAAGAACATAACACTGCTACTGATCTGTGCTTCCATACTGTTGAGAAGCCAAGTCATAACACAATAATCAGACGATAGTCAGGTATTGTAGGTGGGATCTGTGGTGAGGGGTGGAGATGCCAGTAGATGTGGTAGTTTGCTCTGAGCGTCAATGAAGATGCGGAAAGCTTGTGCTCAGAGCAGATACTTTGCACCATTCAATTTAATAGTAGTCCCCAAACCTACCTTGGGTGCAGAGGTCTCACCAGCAACAATAGAAGGAGTAGTAGAGGAGGAGATGTCCGACATCGAAGTAGTAGTCATTTTTTTTAGCAACAATAGGAGACAGATAGTAGTCAAATATGCAGATTAGTAGTAGAGATCCGTTCTTGAAACATAAACTAAGAGCAGATCAGGAGTAGGATTAGAGGCAGAGTGGTAGATAGTCATGCCCTCACGCCGCGTAGGTGAGATCACCTGAGGGAGAGAGCCCTAGCTTTTGTTTGCACAAAAGCTCAAATTTTATATTCTTGTTTCTCGAATGAAACAAGAATAAAAGTGAAATATCTCAACAACGTGAGATAGACTCTTCATCTCATCAGTTCTATGACTGAAATGTCGAGGGATACAATCGTCCTCATCAGTTCGAAGACTGAGATGTCGAGGGAATAGGCAACACGTTGTAGGGGGCACTGTAGCAGCGGTACTATAGCGGCGGTGGCACTGTAGCAACGGCGGCGGCGGCTAGGGGTTTTGAATGAGGATTTGTGATGGCTAGGGTTTCATGCTCTGATACCATGTAGAAAATAGAGAAAACCCTAATTGTTGTTTATTGAGATAACAAGAGAGATATAAAGAGCCATACAAATAGGGTTAAGGTTAACGGGTAACAGCCCATTAACCCAATACTTAATTTAACATAGATATATCTAGCCCATGGTGTGCTTAAATTGATTATACTTAACCAGCTATGACATTTTGTTCTGATTGAAAATCACTGTCTGTATGGATGTAATCTCTCATTTTATCTGTTACAACATCTTTAATTTTTGCTATATAGCATCTTGTTAAAATGGAAGGTTGTCATGCTGGCACGAATAGATCTGTTGGCTGTTGCATTTCCTAACCTATGAGGGATTTATGGTTCTAGGCATGCTGTCTACTTGTAGAGGTCAATATTCTATATAATTAATGCAGTTATGAAAGTGTTTCTCTTCGCTTAAAGTATTCGATTACAATTCTAGCTCAAGAAACTCTCTATTAATTGACGACAATAGGTGGAGATATACCCATTGAAGATACATTTGGCAGAATCAATGTACAGGATGATGTGGGGGTACTTCTTTCCAGGAGAAGAACAAGATTCACAGAAACGGCAGGTTAACCTAATGCATTTGGTTTTTTTGGGGGGTATGTTTTCTTCCTTCCTTCTAACCTTTTCTTCCCTTCCCCTTTTAAAATATGTGAAGGAAGTCTGGAAAGTTTCAACAAATGCTGGTGGAAAACGGGTAAAGAAAAGCACATCTGGCGCTGACACAAATGCCTCAAGTAACCAATTGACAAGAGAATTTGAGATTACAAAAAAATCTGGTTCTAATTCAAAAGCCTCCCTGATCTCTGGTACTTCTAGCCATAGTGATTCTTCTCAGGTAAGTTCCACTAACGAAATCGTCATCATTATTGTGCTAGATGTAAGAGGCTGAAACTCCAAACAAACATTTTGAATAGGTTTGATTGAGACTATAATCATGAAATGGGAACTTTCGAGTTTTATTACACTAAAAGATCATAATTTGGTATCTAGTGATAGGGTTTTTTTTCCTTCCCTTTTTCTGGTAAAAAGGTTAGCTTTTTCATTATCAAAGATGTCAATGATTACAGACCCAACGAAAAACTCAACTAAAAACTTATCATACTATACATGTATGATTCTATACTCAAAACAAAACAAGAACAACAGAGGAAAACAAACTAAGACATCTCTCAGTTTAACTGGCTCTGCAATAAAAATCTGGCTGGATGTAAAGTGCTGTCTGTTATGCATAGTATCTGCCATTTTAGTAATACTAGTGCGCAAATCTAGTGATAAGATTATTTGTATGGATAATGATGCATGCACATTTAACTAAAGGTGTAAGTAACAGTGAAAAAAATTAGCAGGCATTATCCAAACAAACTTTACGCCCCACATTTGTCAATCACAGTCAATCTATAAGTTAGATTTATTACAGACCTCATTCATGTGTGGTGGAATCTCCATGTAGGGGTTGAAGTTACCAAAAACAAAAAGAAACAGTGTGTCTAGTTCCAATCCAGAGTTTCAACCTACATCATCAGTTGATAGATCATGGGAAGAAACCGTGGCGGAATCAGTAGCTGATGAACTTGTTTTGCAAAGTTTTGTTGCAAAAGGCGGTCCTCTGAGTTCTGCTCCAGAAAATCAACAAGCCGCTAATGAGGACACAGTCAAAAGTAAAACAAAAGATTCCAAGAAGGTTGGGAAGGCTCAGGATGAAAATAGAGACAAGTCGCGGAAGCAAACGGAATTTCGTAATATCAACATCAGCCAGGTTTTTTAACATTATAATTTAATCTATCTGAGTTGGGTGGCTTAACTATATGTACAAACACTAACCATCATAACTTTTGCAAATATCATAGGTTGAGTTGCAGCTTACGTATGAGGGTTCAAGGTTTGCAGTCAGTGACATGAGGCTGTTGATGGATTCATTTCATCCTGATGATTTCACAGGCACCTGGCGAAGGCTATTTTCACGAATTAAAAAACACATAATATGGGGAGTTCTAAAATCAGTGACAGGAATGCAGGCAAGTACAATATACCTATAATTATCAGCTATATATTCATAATTAATGACTACTATGTGTTTTAAAATTGTTAATCATCACTATTATATCCTGTAAAAGACGTTTTGTGGTGTCGTTTTCATCTGTTTAGATGTTACCTTTTCATGAGCAACACCTGCACATTATACGTAAATCCATCTATATTATGTAACTTTACTGGGTACTTGCATTTGATTAATCCATTTCCCCTTTTTTCCGAATAAAGTTCATGTCCTGAATGCTGTGACATCTCATAACAGAAATCCATTCTGATTCCATTTAAGTCCTGCTGGTGCATTCAGATCCACCTTCTGCAGATCATGTTATCTTAATTTTAATTTTTAGCAAACCAGCTGAAAAAACTTAGTTGTTCAACTGGAGAACTCCAGATTCCGAGTGCTGGTTCAATTGTGTACGTGGTTCAGTTGGAGGCATCAACATTTAGAAGAAAGGAAGAAAATGTCTTTAGCAGTTCTGTTAGTTACTGCTGTGGCTGGTACTGATGGGCATCCTTCATTAAAATTTCAATGTGATTTATACTATGACGACAACGACAAAGTATTTATCAAAATTTTTTAGGGTTGGCTACATGAATCCACCTAGTTCTATTTTGGTAATTTCCTCTGTTGAGTTACCTATTATCATATCTTTGTTATTGCTTACAACCAAGTTTTTTTAGGTCTAGCCCTAGATCTCTTTGCCCCCATCAACTATCATCTTGGTGCACTGAGAGGTCTCTGTTGTATTTGACCAAAGCATCTCAACCAATTCTCTCTCATCTTATCCTAAATTGGAGCACTCTCTAATCTCCTCCTAGTGCGCTTATTTTTTATCCTATCTTTTTAGTGTGTACCCACAAGACCTTTGTGACATTCTCATTTCTGCCGCACTCATTTTCTGCACATGTTTTTTAAATGCCCAGCACTCCAATCCATAAAGCATCATTGGTATCATAAGTATCCTACAGTCACATAAAACTCCAAAAGCGCTACTCCGTTTTAAATGTCCTAATTTGATTCAATGAACAACATCATCCTTAGTCTCCCTATTATGATGAATGTCGAATGATCTGAAATTAAAAAGGTGATTACTATACGAAATTAAGAAGGAAATTACTTCTAAGTATTTCTCTATCATCACTTTTGATTATAAGCTCTTTCTTTTCATGGATTTACTAAAATCATATTCCGTGTGTTCTACGTTTTATTCTACCAACTCTAAATCCATGAGACCTTGTTTCCACCTTTCTACTTTAGAAATTATTCTTTCCCTATTCTCATCAAGTAATACTATATCATCAACAAATAACATTACAACATTGGGAGCTTAGATCTGGTCCTTTGATATAAACCTATGTAAATTTCAATATGACTTGAAAACTAAATTTACCCTGTGTATTTTCAGGGAAAAAAGTTCAAAGCCAAAACCCAAAACCTGAAGGAGTTGCAAGCAGATATTGTACCTGATCTCAATGTTGGCGATGTTGATGGTGGTCAACCTGGGAAATCTGATCAACTCCCTCTAACATTTGCCAAGCATCCAATGGACGGAGCTGGTGATGGATTTGTCACCTCCGTAAAAGGGTTGTTTAATAATCAGCGTTCCAAAGCAAAGGCATTTGTTTTGCGAACTATGAGAGGAGAGGCAGACAATGAGTTGCAAGGCGAATGGAGTGAGAATGATCCTGAATTTGCACCCTTTGCTAGGCAACTTACGATAACAAAAGCAAAGAAGCTAATACGAAGGCACACAAAGAAGTTCCATTCAAAAGCAGAGCAGACTTCAGGTTAATTCTTTTATCCTAAGATATTGTTAACTTCTATGGATCCTCTCGTGTGGGTACAACCTAAATTTCCTCATGGTATATATTAGAGGATTTTTCTGTAACTGGAGCTATTATTTATTTATTATTTCTTTTTATTTGACAAGAAAAAAAATGCTTAGTTGTTTTTTCATAGTCTTTGTTTCTATATTTTCTTTTTCTGTACAAAGGCTGTAGCCCCTTCTTAAAACTTTGGACCTCCTGATTAAGCACGGAGCCAAGCCTCAGTGTCCGTTCTTAGAATCTTTTGTTTTTCTGAAAGAAATGACATCAGTATAGGCTTTGTCTCCACAAGGCTAACCTTTTTTTCCCCTTAAAATTTGCGAGTGTTATTGTTGAATTAGTAGAGATGTTTGTGTAGTAAGCTTTATTCTCCACCAGTTCCTAGTAGTTGTTCTACTTATGCAAATTCTATTTATGCAAGTCAGTAGCAGCACAAGTGATTGTATTTGCAACTTATTTATGTTTTGAAGCATTGCTCTTTTATTCTTGTGATTTTTTTTTTAATATTTACTTCATCACATAACTTGTTTTTCATTTTTTCTTCAGGGACTGCATTACAGGAGCAAGAGTCACATCCATCGTCACCAAGAGAGACTTCACCGTTCCAAAGTGACTCGTCTGATGATTCATCCCAAGAAGAATGAAATTATTAGTAGTTCTTAGTCTAAAATTCTTGTGACAGAAATCATTGTTAAGAGTGAATCTCTCCACGTGAATTGTGCGGAAACCCTAGTTTGTTAAAGCGGGGGTGCTTTTTGCTTACCAAGAACGAATCTCATGTCGATATACTACTACAAGTTTCAAGAAGGCTGTAACCGTTGTTGCGTACTTTTATCAGGAGTGCTAATGCGAGCAACAATGGGTAAACAGCAGTAAGGGAAATAGTGCAGCTGCATATAGAAGGACATGAGACCTATTAGGATCAACATTCCTCTTTCTTGTGTATGTAACGTCGGCGTTTATACCTGCACTATAACATGTCTGTCCTATTGACCTACACGCTAATTTTTCTCATAGGCCCCAATTTTTGGTACTATTTTTTTATTTATTTTTTTTGAAAGAACTCAGTTGTATCTTAATAAATTAATTAAAAAGTGATGGCTCTTAGTTTCTCCCCATTCTGAGCCAGATTCTTTTTTTTTCTTTTTTTCTTCAGTTTCCTGCCATGGAACATAGTTGCTGTTGATGGATCAAGTAAAACTACCGCCGGTTAGTCAAGTTAATCGATGTATGTTTGGACTAAGTGGTTCTTCCAGAATAATAGTGTGGTTTTTGAAGTTTTTGGGTTTTTTTTTTCTTTTCGTTTTTCCCTCGTGCTTATGGGGAACACTGTTTCCATGCTTGCCCTCTGCTATACATGAACCAGAGCATGCTGGCCATGGATCATGTTCGTTAAAATGCACTTGCCACCGCCCCCCC
>BQKN01000588.1:383652-428259 GCA_022839385.1 Asparagus kiusianus
TTTTTTTTTTTTTTGTTGAACAGGGAAGGGAGAACAGCCCTTTACAATAGGAAGATCCGTATCAAGGGCGAAAACTATCCTTGTTCTTTCACCAGTTTATCCATGTTTAGGGTATAGCTTTTAGCGTACTACATTAATATTTCCTATGCAACAAGCAAGTTGACAGGTCAATTCATGCTCAAATTCATCAACCATCGTAATTAGTAGCCGAGCTTCCTGTTACTTATTTGGTAATATAAGAAATAAGTTAAACCAAGTCCCACTTTAAAGAGAGCCGGTATAGCCCAACTTTTCAAAAACTAGCCCTTAAGCTCACCAAAATGACTTAGGTTTGACCAATCAAGTTACCTGAAAAAAATTATACATTTTTGGTCATAAAAGCCATAGGCTAACATAACACCATCTTAGCATGATTCATAAAAGCAATTACTATAAAAAGTTTTTAAAAACAAGCCTCTCCCAACACCATCTTAGCATGATTCATATAAGCACCATCTTAGCATGATTCATATAAGCAATTACTACAAAACACGCTAGGATCCACATCAAAGTCTATAAAGACTAATACAAAAGCAATCACTTACAGTAAAAGAAATAAACTTCTATGGAAATACGCTTAAGATTAGACTCAAAATGATATTGCTTCCATCGCATTAAATGGAGAACTATTCTAGCAACAAAATTCTGATGCCGAGGTAAGGAACAAAAAGATTAATATCGATTCTTCTTGTTTTTCATCATTCCATATTCCCTTTCACTGACAATTGTCCCAAGGTACATGTCTTCTATACAAACCTAGAAAAAAAATATGATTAAGGGGATAAAAAGATTTATTCTATTGATCCCCTTCTATTCTCTATCCGCAAAAATAAGAGGGCCATAGTCCTCACTAGTATACCAACTAAACAAAGGAAGAATCAGGATCACATCGCGGACCTTCACCAAAGTCGGGGCAAAAAAATATGCACAGGCACACAACTCAGAGGTATCATCTCTTTAACGAGCAGTCACTGCCTGAGTCTTAAATATGGCTGTAATACAAGCACCTCAAACTGTTTACCTCGCTGACGAAGGTCAAAATCAATCTGTGAATGCTCAAATGGAAGCCCAGATGAGAGGCAAAAGGAAAGCTCTCTTCTTCCAAATCACCTTCACTTCTAGTTGATATAATTAAGGGTAAGTATTTTCCAGACGCTGAAGATGTCTATCAAAAAGGGCCCTGAATAACTGCTCTGACAGTAAACCCCAGTGGAGGATTTAACTCTTCGCACTTTGATGGTGGTTTAAATATGCAACCTATAATCAGATAACAGCAGATGAAGACACATAAATCTATCATTAAACATCACAATCATCTGAACTTTCAGGTAGTACTCGCTCTTTGGATATTCAGAAAATCTAATTGAAAGCTTCATAGAAAAGGACTTGAGGTTGCAAATGACCCCTTTCGCACATAGTTACAACATCGTCCCAACCACCAATAACCTGCATGCATCAGAAATTAGATCACAGCGTGCGTCAAATAGAGTTTAACAAAAAACAGGATAACGACAGTGTGTTACCTTAACAGTCTGATCATCATACATAACCCACTGTTCATGCTCATACGCAAAGCAATGATAATGCTGTCCATAATAACAAACCTGGATATTTGAATATGTAAGCTAAAAGTATCCCAAACATCAGTAAGAGACTTAATAAAGAATCAGATTAACACCAATTAGAGATCTGAATCAGAAAACTTCATGGAAACAACTTGCCATCAAGGATACACAAATATCCCAAGAATTCAATTGGCACAATGTAAAATCTAGGGTATCAGCCATAGTCTGCAGGTGAAATAAAGCTAAATATACAACTTGATCTTGCCAAATATAACTTCGATTCTTAGAAAACAAAATCAAACTAGAAAACACTTATTTAAAATATCCTTCAGAATGAATTCAGCCAAATATTCAACTATGAGCTTATGAATGGTAAGTTTCCCAAAAAATCATTTTACACATATAGTAGATTTGTGAACTCCATACAAGAGGTAAATTGTTCCAACTTTCATTGACAATTAATAATGACAAAGTCAAAAAAAACAAAAAAAAAACAAATGATAGCATATCCATAAAAGTTTTTACACTTTTCTTTACAAAATTACACAAAGCTTACAGGGTAAGTAGCTCCCATTTCATGCCAGGTCCTCAATTCTAAATCTTTAATAGTCAATGCAAGAATTCATTCATCTAAACTTATAAACTACATAATCACACAAAGGTTATAATGCCCATCCTTGCATTTCAAATGATCATGCATTTTGCTTAAGAGTTTTCTTTTTGAAAAAGTTGGTTATAAGTTTTTACTACTCGATTTGAGAGTTCCATACAAAATGTCCAAAACCAAATATCAAATGGCATGGCCAGACATGCTATAAATAAGATTTCAAATCTCGATGTTGGTATCAGCAAGATCTTTTAGGTAACAGTATCGGTAGTTTCGGTGCTTGTGGTTATGTATCGAAGTTCAGATTTTATATCAGCAGCTTCGTTCTTTTTCTAAGAACTCAAGATTTCTTCGGGGGGTGGGTGGGGGGGCGGGGTTAAGTTGAAGGAAATTCGCCATTTTTTTCTCTATTGACCAGATTTAGATTAGAGTGTGAATTTTATTTTGTATATTTAACAAATGATGCAGTATTTAGTTTCACAAAGACAAAGTTATGGCTAATGAAACTAGGTTACTGAAACTATAGCATCTTTCACAAAATCTATGCAATATTTTGGCATGCTTTTCTCTAATTTTAGATTAGAGTGTGAGCAATGGTGTATAATTTAATGGGTGCTGTAGTGTTTGCTCTCACAGAAATATGGTCATTGGCACTATATTGTTTGATCATCTGTTGTTTTGTGGCCCTGAGATTTGAGCTCAGACATCATGGTAGCTGATCCATACGAATGGAACAAGAGGGAGGGAGGGAACAAGAGCTCTATTTAAATGTGTTGAGCTTTCATCAAAGTAAGTGTAGTAAATTTTAACCAAGTAACATATGAATAAAATTTTAAACGTTACTTCAGAAAAGTAAAAGAAGAAAAATCTTTGCACATACCACAGAAGCAAGGGAATGCTTGCTTCCTCGATCTATCCCACTGTATAAGACACCGATATCTACTTCAGTGGAAACGGCTGCCATGGTGGCAGAAATGTCATCTACACTTTCATTCATATTCTGCCAGCCCAAAACTGCAATAGAAAACATCGATCAGAATATGTTACAAGAATAAGCAAACTTTTCAGTGCAATTAAGACTCGTCTGGATGAAAACTATCATGCCTACAAGGCACGCAGCATCAATTAGTGTCCTGACATGTGTAGGTCAGACCGATTCGTACTTGGGACATCATCTCCAAAAAATAAAGCTAATGGAACTAGAATTACAATTTTTTTCCTTATTGATAGAACCTTCTCAAATTTAACCGAGCCTCCAAGGCTATCTGAATACTAATAGCTGATTTTAGAATTGGATGAATTTGAGCCACAAGAGAAGAATTTGTGGGAGTCAATTTTAATGACATTACCTGTAGTGAAAACATGTGGGGGAGTTGAAAGAATATGGTGAATATAATTTGGCTTGCCACAACCACCTGCCTCAATATCACAAGCTAACTGGTGATTCCTCTCCACCTGCTTCAAAAGCTCACCAAAAGAGCAATCGCCACAGGTGATCTGAAAGGAGCCCAGAACTCAACTCAGTGATTAAGAATTTTACAACCTCTAATTCAAGGACTGTGCATAGAAGTGTAGATATTTAAGTACCTTCATTGTCCGAAGTGCACTTGCATTGATATTGTGAAAAAAGGAGGTGTACTTCAGGTGCCTGGACTCCACACCGCAGCTATTACAGTTCATTTGTTCATATATGTTCATTCCAAAAAACGTATGTGCTATGCAAGTGCTGCTTGCACAATCCCAGTTACCAATACAATTACTTTCTTCAGATTCAGCTTCACAATCGCCAGAAGATGTGGATGACTGATGCAAACAGTTGAAGATCACAGCTAATACTTCAGAAGCATCATTCATTTGTGCCTGACAGAAGCATGTAGAAGTTTCAAACTTACTATTATGAAGGAAGAAAACAAAGGCAAACAAATAATGTTCTAAAAATTAAGAGCACTTGATAAAACTCAACGAGAGGGACTATGCAGAATAATATATAGCTTCCTCAGATTACCTCTTGGAAGAAATTGCTATCAGGATACAAGTTGCTCAAAGCAATCCTAAGACAAGTAGGAGAAACTGCTTCTGTCTGTCCTTTCAAAGATGCTTTGCTCAAAGCGGTAAAAATATCAAATAGCGCACATATAGCACAAGGATTTCCAACATGAGTATGTTCACTTGACATCCTCAAGAACTCATCTCTGAATCTCCTTAAATGCCAAAGTGACTATATTGTCACAAGGGGGAAAGATTATCTCAGTAAAGCAGCCAAATGGGGTAAGCCTGATGACTACAGCTTCTAGGATAAAGAAATCTTGAATACTAACCTGGATAATTACATTTAAAAAGCAATTATACTCCCCAACATCATTTTTAAGGCCTGCTCCATATAATGCTTTATCGTTTGAAATGCTTCCAGGTTCACTAACAGATACACTGTAATAATCTATCTCAGGGTCTTTTTGCTGACCTATTCTTGAAGCTGAAGCAGCAGATAAACCCCTCTGTGCTTGAAAAGTATCTGAAAAGATTACAAACATGTCAAAATATTTTCATAATGTAGCATATATACCCATATAAGAGAAAAATCAATTATTAATACATGTACGTAAGTCAGTTGAGAACAAGATGGGCACGTGGGAAAAAATGGGTAAATAGTACTAGTTTTTTATATTTCATTTTAATTTTTTGAAGTTTGCAATGAAGATTATCTTGGAGCAAGATGTGTTGACACCAAATAAAGAAACCACTTTATCCAGAAGCTTGACTCAATGGGTTATGGATTAACGGTATATGCCAAGCTAATACAACACATGACAACTAGCACATACTCCATGCTCGCACATGGAAGATAATAACTACTATGTATCTATGTTGTCCATTTTGTTAGGTAAAGGCATGCATAGAGACTAAGGCTAACCAGCTAAGTTTTGGTCATTAGTTATTTCCAGGAAATTAAGTGTTGCGCAAGGGGAGGGGCACTTCATGTGTCAAGAGATGAGGTAGTGGCTCTAGAAGAGCTACATGACCTCTTGACCATTAAAAAACGAAAAGTAAAAGAAGATGCAGTAGCAGAGTCAGATTAGAGAAGACATAAAAACAATATCTACTCTGCCATTGATTCAAGAATACCCCTATACTTGATAGGGAAACCATAGTAATATAAGAATAGCATAAAGTGCAAGAGAGTAGAGTAAGGTGCGATTTTGTTCTTGGTTATCTCCACCCTTTCTTGACTAATCACTCCGACTTGAGGCAATACCACCACTGATATATACTTCTTTAACTTCCATTAAGCAAATCCTAGACTTATCTTTCTAAACCTTACATCAATCCTTTACATCCCCAAACCGTCATATATAAATCCTTTAATATTAGAAAAAACTATGCTCAGAGTTCTTCTAAGATCTTAGATTTCACTGTACGTGTCTGGATATACAAGAATCACTTAGGAATCGTCTTTATTTGGTTATGTTATTTGTATTGGACTGTTTTCTTTGTTGAATTATAGATTAACTGGAAGTATATCTTTTACTATTACATTGCGCAAGAAGTGGATCAGTTTTCTCTACATGCAGAGCCATATAACTAGAAATACAGATTTTCTTATGAAAAGATTGAACTTTTGGTAGCTATTAATTGATCTTCTAGGTCGTTGATTTCCGATGCTTTCTTTCGTAAACATGCTTCTTTCTCCATCCTTTTCTTGGTCTGCACCATAATTCTGCTACCAGAACTTCAAAGATCTTATCTTTTCTGCTTCCAATTATCCACCAAAAAAATCTTCCACTCAAGTTTTGTTGCTACACTCTGGCTGCAAGCTCCCTACCAGACTGAAATTTCTGTCTTATTCTAACTATAGCCCTTAAAAGAAAAAAAGAAATATATTCCAATTATCCTAATTATAACCCAATTTAAATTTGTAGTAGTAACTAGAGGTAAGGTATAGAACCCAATTCCTTTAAACGCAAAGTTGACTTTTCAAGTTCCATTAGAAATGGACATGCATCACTGGCAACAAAAAGTACTACTGATGCGGAACGGGGAGGGGTCTATCAGAATCAGTGATCTAAATCGAATAATGCACCGTTTCGCCAAAATTCATAATCTTCGGTAGGAAATTAATTTACAAAACAATTGACGTGACAGATGGATTTTAACAAGACTTGCATCAATAATCATGAACAATTCCAAACTCAAACAATATAATCGCAATATTCATTATCATTGCACACGTTCTAAAATCAATATCAAATTTTCAACAGTCACATGCTCAATTACTCTCAACTCACAAGTATAAACTAAGCAGCGAATATGTGATAATAGTTTAGAGGCAATATACTCATGCAATTAACTAACCAGATGAGATTAACAGAAAAATAAAGAAAGCAAACCTTCGTCGGTCTGAACAGACTCGACGTGTGTAACAACACCGAACTGACTGATGTCGAAGGCGACGAACTGAGTGCCAACAAGGATAACAACGTCGACTGGACGATGTGATAACGGTGGCGGTGACTGGACAATGACGCGAGCAACGGCGTCGAGGTGGAAGACGACGATAGTGAACTAGACGACGACCACGACGTGTGAAGTGACGACGATGAGGGGGACGGGATGGACGCCAGCGGCATCGATTGAGCTATCAAGTGGCTGTTTGGATTTGAGGTAGCAGGGAGGCAGTGGGTTAAATGGTTTGCGGAAGAAGAGCAGTGGATTAGCGGCACTTATGTGGAATAAGACTGGTGGGGGGGCTAATCGGGGAAAGAGGGGAGGGCTCGATGGCTGGTGGAGGAGGTAAAGGTGGTCGGGGCGCTGCTGCTTATGGAGGAGAAGATCAGGGCGGCTGCTGCGGGAAAGGAGGGGGATTAGGGCTGTTCGTGGCTGCTGATGGAGGAGAGGGAGAATGGGTGATTGGCGTGACTGCTTTGGAGGAAGAGCAGAAGGCGGTGGGGTTGGGTGTTTGGGTCGCTGGTGTGGTGGTGTTTTGAAGAGGAGAGGGAGCAGGTGCGGGTGGTGGTGATTAGACGAAGAAAAGGGAAAAGGGTTGGCGGCTGTGTATGAGGAGAATAAGAACGGAAGAATTGTAGCTAGGGTTTCACACCCATGGTTTCACACTAAGCAATTAGCAATAATTTTCTTCATTCCATTTAATAATAATAATTCTGATTATAATTGTGCTTAAATAGAGTAGAGAAATACAAGATTCCCTAAATCACTCACAATCAAATCTCTAACAATCAATAACTACCAAATCTCACTCAAAATTCGAAATTCAAATCTACTACTAAAATTCAAAATTCGAAATTAACTACTAAAAAACTGAAATAAATAAAAAACAAAAGTCAAATAATAAATATGGAAGCTTGTCCTCATCAACTACTGACAGAAACCAAAACATATGCTTATATCACAATAAATCCTAAACTGTCCGCTACAATGCAAAAGCGAATAGCTCATCTGTTCTATACTACTCACACAGACCAGTGTCATCTTAAGAGAAATCTATTTCAATTGCAGTCTGAATTTATTCTACTATAATTCAAGGGAAAATGTCATTAGTTCATTAAGAAAAAGAATAGAACATCCTGTTCAAGTCTACAAATAAACTGAATGATATAGCAACCAAATACTATCAAATTTATGAACATAATGCTCCCACAACAATATCCAAGCAATAACAAGCAAACATTGTTAAACCTAAATCGACCCAAAATGGGATATTTTATCCCATGTAGACTTCAGATAATAATAGCTGGATCGAACTCCGCCGCAAAACCAGTATAAAATTTATAAAATGGTTTTACCATATGACAAAATTGCATCCTAACAAGCCACATGTTCTTGAGAGATCTCATGTCTCATTACCTAACCTTTTCCCATAATGGGAGATGATTAACATTAAAATTAGGATTTTTCACGTCAATACTATATATGATTACATGACAGTAACAAGGAGTGCTGCAAAGTATCAGAAAGCAATGCTGCCATAAGTGTTTTGAATTGAACCACGACATGAAAAACAAAATATGGTGAATACTGAAGAAGCACAGGAGAGAGCATGATCAAGGCCTGTAAGTGAAACTGACACCAAGTTTTTCCTTCCATCGACCAAGTAAAAGAGCTTTGCAACCTAAGTGTGTGTATGTATACGTCATGTATGATGAGGAATATATGAAGTAAAACAATTGCAATCGGTGCACATAAGACTTTAAATATCTAGGCCTTCTTTCATTTTGAGGCTAAATGTGGGACCCCTATATAGCCTCACTTTTTGGTTTGTCGTGGAAGTGGGAGAGAGGAAAGTCAACCTTTTATTGGCACTGCTCAAGCATTAAATCTACGACCATTCCTGTTATAGTTCAAAACACCTAATAACTATAAGCCTGGAACCTGCATAGGCCTTGTAAACTGAGCTTAGGGAATTCAGTTTCAAAATGAAAAGTAAACATATTGCACAGCAGTGACAATGCAAATAGATGATAGGAAGTCCAAAAGCATAGGATCACAAAACAGAGCTTGCAGAGTAATATATGGATATGATAGGATCAATGCATATATACAGAAGTACTCAGTATATGAACATGCAGTAGATGTGAGAGATGAACCTCGCCCCAAGGATATGAATGCGCACAAAACTTTTGATATCTATGCTCATTGGATCTGTTTTCGTAGTTTGTTCTCTATCAATCCAAAGCTCTTAATTGAAAAGAAAAGAATATAAATGACATCATGCAGATAACTTTCTGGGGTGGAAGGAATATCTAACAAAATCAACTGTGTGGAAAACAACTTAGAGTTCTGTGACATCAGTTTGGCACATGCTGTTAGAGCTCTAAGATAGGTCCTACCAGACATCAAGTCAATTCTGCATGTCATGTCTACGGCTAGGCAATTGTGTGTGGAAAGAATAAAATCATCATACAAGATAAGCAAACATTTTCCCTACATGGAGTAAGCAGTGTCATCAAATAAGATAATAAAGGTCTAAAGGCAAGGTAATAAAATGCAAAATGATAATCAAGGATTGTGGAAATTTTTACAAACCAAGGCTCTGGCGTACAGCTCGTTTCAAGTCTGCTTGGAATCTTTCCTCGTCATCATCCTCAGCTTGCAATTGCACTGATCTCTTGGCTTCATTATTTGCTGGTTGAAGAGTGAAAGAAAAACTCTCTTAGTACTTAATAGAATTTGGACTATTGACATCCTGTTGCTAACAACGAAATAAAGCATAACGGAATCAGCAGTGAAGTCAAACAGATCAAAGTGACATAAAATATATATATCCACAAAAATAAAGTAACCCATGTCCAAGGAAAGAACCAATCTGATGCTGAGGGCCTGAGGCATGTTAAGAAAGGGCTTTCTTTTTCTTATTTCTTTTACCTCCTTTCCCTTATCCTTTTGTCCTTTTGTTTTTCTTCTTTTTTCATTCTTCTTGTAAAAGAACAAGTTAATAATCCTTGGTCTTCTCGTCCTATCAACAATACAAGAAGATATTCGCCTATGCAATCACATATTCTCTCCTAACCATTTCCTCTCAAATGAAGAGATATCGCAATCTAACAAAAATTCAAGTGTTTCTCTATTTCTACCCCCTCCTTATCCAAACTCTCTCATACACCCACCATCTATTTTCAAATACTGAAAATCATGTCGATAAGCACTTAAAAGTCGTAAACAAGTTTCAAAATTCATAGTCACGAGTGTTTTACTTTTTCAATATTTTTCATTTTCACTCCCTTTGTGTGTGTGTGTGTGTGTGTGTGTGTGTGTGTGTTTGTGTTTTTTTTCCTTTAGCTTTTCTTTGGGGTGAGAAAGGTGACTTCAACCTGGGTTCCCAGCAACCAGACTTATGCAGCGTAGAAATTCATTTCTGAGAAGTAGTTTTCGAGAAGTCCTTTCTTAAAGGGGCTTAACAACAGGACAAGGAAATATCAACAAGCAAGCATGCTCTTATTTTGGTGAATAATTTCTTGCGGCACTAAAGAGTAGGGAACCATTTTGCGAGTCTACTGAGTTGATAAGGAAAAGGATAGAGAAACATGAAGCAGTCTCAAGCAAGTGACAAAGAAACACATACTCTTTTCATTATGCAAATAATCCGGCACAAAAATATGATCCTGCTCTCGAAAGTTAACATCTTCTGGTTTCTGCCCTAGCAAACAGTTCCCTTTAGCATAAGACATGGCTTGGGCATTTCCACCAACTGATTTCATAGAATTATTCTTCCTATTAGGTTGTCTACTTGCTTGTTGCTCAGAAGAAGCAAATCCATCTTGCACTTCTCCCCATGTGCCTGAAAGGGAGAATGAAAAGAATTGATTCCAGCTTATGCATCAATTTACACATAAATTATGAAAAAAAATCAATTAAAAAATCAACTGATCTTTGATTATTGATTTAAAGAAAAGAATGTTAACCTTGCTTGCCTCTTGAATGAGACTGGTTAATTGCCTTGTTAGTCTGGTGGGTAGTAGGACTGGCAGAAGACATTCCAGAAGTTGCACTCCTTCCTACGCCATTCATCTTCAGACCCGCTTGATTATTTGTCTTGCCCACATTCAGAGTAGATGGTTGCACCTCATTACCAATAAACTTGTGTCCTCCCAAATTAGGTAACATATGTTCACGTTTAAAATGAGAATTTTCAACATTTGGATAGTTCTTGAACATGGAGGCTTCTGAGAAACGGAAATCCCCAAATTCTATATCCTTTAGACATACTGGAGAGATATTATTATGCAACCTTGGTGTATTGATATATGTTAAACCATCCTGCTGGTCCAGACTGTCCTCATTTAAATTTTGGTCAACTGCACCTGCCTCTTCTAAAAGACCATACGAAGTTCCAGAGGCATTCTTAAATTGCTCTGCCAGGTGTTTCTGTTTTGCCTCCTCTTCTATACGCCTCTGGTACTCCAATGTTTCTTCGAGCTTTCTTTCCTCTGCCTCAAGTTCAACTTTCCGCCTAAACTCTTCTTCTTGCTGCTTTAAGAAATCTTCAGTTGAACTCTCATCAGGCTCCATAAGACTGCCGTCCATTGCAGCAGAAAATTCACTGCATTAAAATAAACAAATCAGCCATATTAGAAGCATAATGTTGAGAGAAAGAGACAGAATAAAAGTTTGTCAAATCAGGAAACTTAGCTACATTGTTTCCATAAATATTGTATCCTGTAGCATATAACATTGTGTATTGTATACTGATCCGTGTTCGATAATTAAGATAATATAATAACTATATATATCACAACGATATGAACAAACTTAAAACATAGAACAATGGATAACCAAGAAATATGAAAAGATTGTAGGTTGAATGTGAAAAGATAGCAGGTCATGCAAATATCTCTCTCTACTATAGAAAAGAGCAAGGTTTTAAATATCGGATATCGGGGACATATCGGATGGCCAAAATTCATATCGGATTGCGGATATCGGGGAAATATCGGGGATATGTGGTAAATATCAGAATGTCATAATGAATGTTTGCATACATAGTATAATGCATTAAAATGTAATCTCAACATATGTAATGAAATTTAAGCATACAAAATATGAATAATATATGTTTAGGATCATCAACCTTCTAAAACAAATAAAAGTGCAAAGCAACGTTGCAACATTCGATCTGCTTTTTTTAGGGCAAAATGTCATTTGATATAATGGGGAAATCTTGATATCTCGCCCAAAAATTCCAAACACGGTATATTATTTTACAACAAGCTATATAAAAAGATATATTGGTCCACATATCGGCTAATATATCGGCCATATCGGGGATTTATCACTCAAAATAGCCAAAAAACGATAAATGATATTTAAAGACCATATCGGTTGCGGCAAGCCCTGTAAAAGGATATATCGGGGGATATATCGGGCCATGTCGGGGATATTTAAAACAATGGAAAAGAGTGTGTTTGGAATTTTGGGTCTCATATTTTTTGGGAGTCGGACCATCACTTTATTTACACAATGACTTATCTTGAGATCTTCCTCTTCCCTGGAACTGTATAGTCTATACTGATCCTGAATGCTAGACAGACCCTAGGTTTGCGATGCTACTCTAGAATACTCTAGTCAGTACTAGAGCTCAAGTGCAAAGATCATGGGGTTCTATTATTTTAATATATGCTCCTTTGCAGAAACTATACAAGCACATTTATTTTCTAAAAAGACAATGGGCGTTTTCTAGCAAAGTGGGCATATTTCAGAAGATTTTAGGAACAAAGACTCTGCTGTGATTCAAGGATAGTAGGACACTAACTGAAGAAAAAAAAGAAATTAGAAAAGAGTCAAATAAGAAAAGCAGAGCAGATAGACAAATAGAGATAAGAAACGAAAATTCTGGATTAACCTTCAACAAGCTATTACTCAGCAGCATTTTAAGAGTACCCCATTGAATTTAGATAGGCCTCAGCTAAAAGATGGATAACAAGACAGTAATTAAGTGCCTGCCTACACAAATTTTAGCCTTCTCTATAAGTCATCAGTGCAATCCTCCTATTTTCTAGAACTGTCAAGTCCGAATGGCCAGGAAGAAAAGGACCTTAAGGATAGAAGGTTTAGCTGAAGAGAAACAAGCTTATAGGCAGTAACACCACTTTAGTGGGCTGAAAGAAGAGAAATACAAGTAGGAAAAGGGTTTTGATGATGAATATGTGACCTAAGACCTGAAAATAAACTCTCAATACCTACCCCCCCCCCCCCCTCTTCTTTCTTTTTCTTCTTCTTCTTTTTTTATTTTTATTTTTGGTGAGAACAATCCCAATACTTAAACCTCTTAAACATTAGCCTGATTATTGTCTATATGAATAAGAATCATAAAATAAAACCTGGCACTATCTAGAAAGTTATGTTAACAGAACAATCTAAAAAGTTCACTAACCAAAAACATAATCAGCTGATTAACAACAAATCTGACTAGTGAATTAACCAACAAAATTTTCAACTCCTTTTGATTTGGATCAGGTTTAATTGCTTAAAAGACTCTACAAGCAAAGCAGAACAATTTAGAATCCATACTACCAAAAACAAATGTTAACAACTTAGGTTGTTTAGAATATCAAAATCGATGATTATGTCAGGATGAATGAATCCAGTGAATAACAACAACAGCAACAAAAGTGGTTAAACAGGAAAAGGCTTACGACTGCTCTAAAGGTTTCTGATGAAAAGCAATTTGCTCACTAGAACCCACAACCTGGAAAGGGATTACAAAATTAGATAAGTGTATATAAGAAACCAAACAAATTTCAAGACTCTTTTACCTTTATGTCTTTTGTTTTTCTATTATCTTTGCTCTTCTTCCTATCCTTTAATTTCTCATGTGATTGTTTTGAGTCACCTCCTTTACTGATATTCTTCTTCTCAGCAAGTGCAAGTTCAGCCAAAAAGGCTTCCCTTGCAGCCTCAGACTTCTCTGCAGCATCTTTATCTACAAGCTCCTCTAGGTGCAGCTGCCAACACAAAGTCAAAAGGTGTAAGTTCCTGTAGAGAACTACTTGGCATAAGAAACACACATATAGGTGAAAACAACACCATCACAGACCCGAAGGAAAGACTTCACAAGAGGTAGAACAATCGAGCGATAATCCAAGGCAGAGGTAGGACCAAGTTTAAGCTCCAACTGCTGCATGTTGTTAACATTCTTCATTATCTTTGCATCGATCTTGTTAAGCTGCAAGCATAAAGTTATAGTCAACATAAAAGAGATTCATTAGATTTTTAATTTTCACATATTTGGAAATTAGGAAACAGAAGAGATCGAACCTCCACAGACAATTGTTCCTTCTGCCTCTGGATTGCTATTTCTACGCAAGTATCTCCTTGCTGCACGAAGTCATGCACCCTCCAAACATCTTCATCACCACATTCCAACTCACATAAACGTGAAGTCACGCCAGATACTGCCTCATCATATCCAAACTGAGAAACATTCAGAGTTTGTGCTTCCTTAAGAAGGTTGGAGATGGCTTCCAGCTCAAACCTAGTGCTGTCAAACATCATTACCTCATTATCCCTCTCAAGAAGCTCTTCTTGTCGCTTCCTCAGAAGAGCTTCATAGCTCTGGTGCACAGCGGGCTTCTCATCCTGCTTTTCCCTTTTCTTAAATTCCTCAACACATAGGTTTTCAACAGTTTGTAGAGCCTCTTCATAGCTTAGGTGCTCGCATTTCTTTTCACACATTGACTGCACAGCCCCAAACTCCTTGTCAAGCATCCGTAGGATTTCCAATCCCTGATGGGATTTTTCCTCTCTCATGCGGGTCCAAGATATCAGCTCATCCCCACTTGATGGGCCAGCAAATAACCAGGAGATGACAGCATCTGTATCAGGCACTCCCTCGTCAATATCATTCTTCTTTCCATGGAACACAGGGCCATCTATAAGGAGACTTGAAGGTGGATCATAAGAAAGCCCAACCCCATTCAACAAGAAGTCACACCGATGGCTACCTGAATCAGCCCCATTTGCATCACATACAACAGTGCTAGCAGCAGAATCCTTATCACCAGAGGAATATCGATTTAACCCACAAGATTGTGACAACTCCTGCAAGAACTTGAGGACTTTCCGTAGCTGAGAAGCGCCCAAGAAGCAGATGCAAGCAGGTGACTGGTCAACTGGTGCATGGTTCAGCAGTAAGGTGCCTGACTGGAGAGCTTGGATTTCATCCATGGCAAATTGTATCACCTTGTTAAGATGGCCAACTGAGAGACTCTTGTGTTTCACAAGCAACTGGAACATGCCCTGGATCCTCTCCAAGAGCTTGCTTCTTTCTGGATCATCAGCTACAGGCCATCTTCGAGGGTTATCGTCAACATCTAAGAAGGAGATGCAAGAGTCTGGCAAGTCAGCGCCCTTGCATTCCGTTGCAAAACCATTGCACCCATTGCCATTGCTATTGCTGATACTGCCATTGGACTCTCCCAATTGTGTCGAAAGAGATGACGAGGAATCTGAATTATCTTTAGAACTCCAATACTCTGATACACAATCCTTACCTTCCGAATCCTTATCAATAATAGCCCCCTCCACCAACTGGCATTGTTCATGAGTCTCTTCATCATGTCCAAGCATTTTCGCAGCAGCAAAAACATCAATAGGTTTCCAAATAGTGTCATTAAGGAGTAACTCAACCCACTCTCCTTCAACCTGTTGAGGCAAAACAGTCTGGAGTTTGGCTTGAAGACTACCCATATGCTCCTGCACCATGTGCTGCATATGCGAATCACTATCCCTAAACTTCTCATTGCAACGGCAACAAACCCAAAACTCCCAAGAACCCTCATTGCCTTCAACGAACCCAAAAGCCTCTGACAACACATCATAAGCAGCCATACCATCCTTTGAACAACTATAGTGAGCCCTAACATCTACCACATTCACCGCCATAAACCCTAACCTCTTCTCAACACTCAATGAGTTCCAATAAGCCTTAACCTGCTCCATCCTCTCACTCAGCTTCTTGGAGTTCATCAGCTTTCGCCTCTCTGCACTCCTCTGCTGTTGCGCACCCTGCGAAGTAGTCGACAGTGAATCCTCATTCGGCGATTCCGATTTGCGCTGCTGCAATATTCTTGCAGCAGCGACACGGACCTCAATCTCCTTCCTTCGATCCTCCTCTGTCTTCGTAGCTTTCTTGATCTCATTTGGGCGCCGAGGAGCCTGCACCAGCCTCACCTCCATCGGATCCTCATTTGATGACGACAATCTCCTCATTGGAATCAACCTGAACTTCTCCTCTCCACCACTATTGCCTCCATTTCCAAGATTCTTCATCCAATTCGAAATCGAAGCGATGTTTGACTTCTGGATAAGCGCTCTAAGCTCCTGATGAACATGAGCAATCCTTGCCTCAGGAGTTGAACTCTTCTGCTGGGCATCATCCTGCAAACTCTCTTTCCCGGGATCAATCGGGTCCGGAATCGACAGAGCTCGCTCACACTCCTGTACCACCTCCTCGTACCCTCGGCCATTAGGGTCAGCAGCCGCAGCCTCATACATTAAATTAGCATAAAAATGCGCAAACTCGACCGAATTAGGGGAGAGCGACACCGCTCGCCTTGCAGACTCAATAGCAGACCGCAAGTGCCGAAGCTTAGCATTAGGGTCATCAAGCAACGACGCGATCTTCACCGAAATCGTGCCGTGAACCCGATGAAGTAGCGGCGACGAATCCTGATGCCGAGCGCAGGCCTCCTTCATCAATCTAAGGGCTTTGGTGTGATTGCCGCGGCGGAGGGCAGTTAGGGCTTTGTCGCACTCGGACTTCACGGCGTCGGTCGTCGGTGGCGACGCCTTTGCCGCCGCCGACGGAGGACTTTCGGCGGCGGCGGACGGTTTGGGGGTTGGATTCCGCTTCTTTCCCATGGATTTCAGCGGAGAAACCCCAGGTCTAGGACTAGTTGTTCATAGGGTTTTGGGTGAAGAGGGGATTTTGATGGGGATCGATTTCGACCGAGGAAGTAGATTAGGGTTTGGGGGAGATGGAATCGATTAGAGAGGAGGACGTACCGGTGGTCAGTCGATGAGGAGGCTGGCTGTCTCCAGCATCGGTTCGTCTCCTTCTGCTCCAATCTGAGCCAATGAGTGTTAGGAAAGTAAATGTGGTTTTATTATTATTTCAGTCGGGAAAAAATGTGAGGGGGTTGGGGAAAATAGGAAATTATTTATGTGCTAAATGTACAGTAATATAAAAGTTTATTTGGTGATTAGTGGGGTGAAATTGGTGGTGATTAGGCCTGTCCAAAATGCATATCGGCTCGCGCCCGGTCCAGGCCTGGAAATCCGGGTTTCGAACCTGTGTATAGGCCGGCCCAGAACAGGGTTGGCCGGGGCAACAAATTCGGGCTGGGCGGTCGGATCCGGAGCCCAGCCCGATCGTGGGCAAAAGCCGGCCCAGGCCGGGTTGGGTTAACACGGCCTGGGCATAGCGGCCACATTTGATTTTTGATCGTTTTGTCCCCAAAAACAGTCAAAACGGTCATATGGTGAGGGTTTTTTGGTTATTTGCCTAGGAGGTTGTCTCTATAAATAGATGGGGTGTTTCACTTCTTCTCCTCACACCAATACTCATCTACTTCTCTCTAATACTTTAATATACAATCTTATACTCTCTTATACTCTCTAATAATCTCTTATACTTTCTAATCCTTTCATCAAATGACTTCCGAATCTGACTATGAAGAGCAAAACATATCTCCTACTGATCTTGAAATGAGTCCTCATACAACAGCTACTCCTATCGATCCTATCGGTGTTAATCCCGAATCCGGTGGCGACGATTCTACACCAAGAGCTCCTAAAAGGCCGAGATCCGATGTGCGGAATTCTTTCGATAAGATAGACATCACCAAGGATGAACACGGTAGGATCCTCATCCAGAAGACTAAATGTGCGTTGTGCGGCAAGACTTTCCAAGCTCATCATAAAAGCGGCAACAACCACCTTAAACGTCATACCAGAAAAACACAACAAATGCCAGAATGCTTAAGGTGATATCTAACACTCTATAATTTTCCAATCCTCCTCTTCTGGTAGTCTCGATAGTTGGAATTATGACGCTGCCAAGCCAGGAAATGCGTTATCAGGTTTATCATTCTTAAAAACCTTGCTTTTAAATTAGTAGAAGATGATAAATTTGAAGACATGTTTAGAGATGGTTTTTATCCTGCATTTACAAAATTTTCTCGTCAAACCTGTCAACGTGATATTTTAAAACATTATCAGGAGGAACAAGGAAAAATAATTTCTTATTTTAAAAATTTAAACTGTATATTTTCTTTAACTTCTGATATTTGGACATCTAGAGCATAAACTGGTTATTTATGTATCACAGCACGCTGGATTGATAAAAAATGGTAAATATTTAAAAGAGTTATTTCCTTATTACAATTGAAGAGTTACATACTGGTATTAATGTTGTAAATTTAATAATTGAATAACTTATGAAACTAGAAATTGATCAAAGAATGTTTTCTCTTTCACTAGATAATGCAAGTAATAATAATATAGTTGTTGATTTTATCAAAACAACTCTATCATTGCTATGTCATGGTGATCTTTTTCATATTAGATGTATCTGTCATATTTTAAATTTAATTGTTCAAAGTGCATTTATTGAAATTAAACCCATGATAGAAAAGTTTAGAACAGTTACTTATATGCATAATGCTTCTGAACAAAGACTTAAAAGATGGAAACAATTATAAGTCAGACTAATTCCAAAAGATGTTGATAAACGTCAAAAATTACCTATAGATTATCATACATAGCTCAAGATGAAGAGAAGGCGATAAACGTCATTATCTAAGTTATAAAGGATCATCCAAAGCCAAAGATCAACTAAGGAATGCACAAGAAGCACATCACGCAAGTTTCGAGGCACAGAACATGTCCCAGAAACTATGAGAAAATTCATAGTTTCCGGAACAGTTGCGGCTGTCTCGGAAACTACGAAGGCAAATTATAGTTTCTGAGATACTTGTGACTGTCTCGAAAACTAGAGTGGACTTGGCGACGTTCTCGAGCTTTTTGCAATCCACGTGGCTTTATAATTGCTAGGGATCATCCATAAATATGAGGGAGCCGTTACAAGCAAAAATCATGCCCATAACTGCTAGAATAATGGCAATTAAATGTGGTTGAAGCAGTTACAAAACTGCCAGAAATAAGCCTTGTTTCCAAGACAGTGACGACTGTCTCGGAAATAGGAGTTTGCCGAGGCAGTTTCTTTTCGACTTCAACGTTCAGTTATAGTTCCTATGGGTTATAAATAGCCCCCTATCACCTATATGCACAGGGAGGAAGGCAGAAAAGGGAGAAAAGACAGAGATTGGAGCAATTTGGTAAATTTTGAGCAAGAGAGAGAGTCTTCATCAATTGCAAGCACTTCCAAGAGCCTTGGGCATTTCCTCGAGATCTAAGCTTTAACTTAATCTTGAGAAGAGTGTTTTATCTTACCTTGTTGAGATATTCACTTATGTCCTTGTTTCTAAAATAAAACATCGACCTTAAGCCTTGTTCACGGTTCAACTTGGATTTGTGATTCGGTCGTCCACGGGCTAACGCACCCCCGGCACATGTAAAGACCCCACGCAAGCAGCGGGTGATAAACATCCTCTACGTGTGTTTCTATGAAGTTGTTTGTTTGTAACGAGAAGTCTTATAAAAAAAATTATTTCTTAAAATTCATTGTATTCGATAAACGAGTTGTAATTAGTTCAATAAATAAACTAATTTTCGACGCAAACACGCTGGCGACCACAGTGGGAACAAACGGTCTCGCTGCTGAGGCCGGAGTGTCTCAGCCGATCAAGATACCAGTTGAATCTACGGTCGAGTATGAATTCGACCAAGCAAAGTTTGAGGAGTATTTGTCATCTTCATCCTCAAGATCTTCCTCGCCTTGCAAATGCAGGAAGATTTCATCTTCAAAGAAAGTTTTCCAGTATTCAACTCCCATGAAGGCTACTGGTGAAGACTCTCGCCCGATTGTTGTTGAGGTTTCCCCTCACAATGCTTCTCTAGAGACCAACAATGTCGAAAACTCTGCTCGTAATGATTCTTCTCTAGTTAAGCGGTCATTGAATCAAAGTCCATTAGCACTGACGAAGAGGGCTCGTCAAAGACAACATCAGCGTCGTGCTCGTTAAATGGCTAAAGCCTTAGAACAAGTCAACGGGGTTCACTACTATGCGGATTTGGAGTCAAGGAAACAACGAGTGGTCCAGTTGCTTCAACGATAAACCACTCATATTTTGGCTAAGTTAACGACGGAGGAATGGGTTCTCGTCAAAAGAGCATGTTTGACCCTCAAAGAGCGCATTCAAAAGCGTCATGCAAACAACGCTTGTGCTCGTGCTCTCTTACAACAAACACAAGAAGGGAAGAAGGAAATAGTATCCAAAGAATCACAGAGAACTCACAAAGTTTGGATCCTAAAATCTGCACTTGTGCGAAAATCAGAATCGCGGATACCTCCTTCAACCGAGACACTTGCGAGTGTCTCGGCCAAAGGGGCCTTATTCGAGATACTAGCAGCTGTCTCGGCAAAGGGAGCCATATCCGAGACACATGTAAGTGTCTAGGACAAAGGCCATCTCCCGAGGGCTCTCCTTTGACTTCATCGATGTCTGCTCCTCATTCATCTGCTGTAACTACATCTGCTAAGCTACCAGTGAAGCCTTAGATCAGTCCTAAACTATCAAACTTCAGAATTACAATGGTGGATCACCTTGGTCCTTTGCACAATGATCGAGGCAAACCTCCAGTTAAAGAACGCTTGAGTCCGGTGAATAAATCCCAAGTGACTTCTCACTCTAGGGGTTGTTCGCGTCCTCCCGCCAAGTCAAAGCAATCCCAGGAGGGGAAAATTCTAATTTCTACACGCTTGGGAGTTCGTATCAGAACTCAGGAGCCTGTTAAGGCTCCACACCTTCAAGGGGATAGTTCTAAATGTGCGACTCCTGATATGACCTTGGGTCTCTCAAAGTCGACAACAAGTCATTTTGAGCATCTTAACAAGGTCCAATCACACCAACAGAAGATAGGGTGCTCCGATCATCAAACCGATGAGTTGTAGTATCAAACTAAAGATGGTAATAAATCATGAAAGAGGACTGTTCGAGAAACAAGCCATCATTGTGCATGTGAGAGTGTAGGCGTCAAAAATTATCCACGGATTCCCGCACATGGCTTGAAGCAGAGAGAAGACGATGAATGTCACTATCCAAGTCATAGAAGCTTAATTAACATTGATGATCGCATGAAGCAAGTCGTCGAACCATGTGAAGCAACGGAGCTACAGAATAACGAAGATACGAACTAATCGGGACTATGCTTCACTTACGAAAAGTGAAGCGCCTCTTGTGTCTCATCTACTCCATGTATGATTCAACCATAGTATCTTGTAGATCTCCTCGTCGGCTTTCATATGCATTTTGAATAGCACAATTCTGAGTTCGGACGACGAAGATATAACAAAAACAAACGGGACGCCCAAAACAGTACCCCGGACCTTAGCGGAGACACCGCACGTGTCTCGATCAAGGCCGAGACACTGCGGGTGTCCGCAAGCCCCAAAAAGGTGTTTTTACATTTTTTGAGTGGTTTTTAATCGTTAACCACCTAAATTTTTTTCAACTGGTCTAATATCATCCAAGAATGTGATAAAGTGGTTACAACTGAGGATAAGAGTGAATCGATGGTTCTTATCTAAAAACAGAGCTCCTGAGGCCTATAAATACAGCCCTATGGCCTTCATTTACAAAGAGCTAGAATTATCGAGCCTCGACGAAGCCCTGCTGAATTGGAGACCGAAGGAGCACGAATTTTAGAGAAGAGGGGAATATCGGATTGAGTTCTTTGGCATAAAGAAGAATAGTTCATCAGATCTATAGTTCCCGATTCCTTCCCTTGAGATCGTACATAGCTGTAATCTCGAGAATAGTGATTATCTCTATGTTGTCGAGATAATCGCTTCGATTTTTTGATTCCTTCGCGAATCAACAAAACTCCGGATTGATCTAATCGTTTGGTAATCCACGGATATCAACGTCCCCGTCACAGGCAAATATCCTACGCAAACAGTGGGAGATAAACGTCTGTTGCGTTTGTTTAAGAAGAGTTGTAATTTTGTTATTTTATTGTGTGGAGAGATCTTATAAAAAGATCAACTTTTAAACTCTTTGTAACGCTTGAAGTTGTAATGAGTTGTACAATGAAAAAATCAACTTTCACACCAAACAAGCTGGCGACCACAGTGGGAGCCAACAGCCTCGCTGCCGAGATTGTCGTGTCATAGCCATCGATCAAGATCCTAGTGGATGAAGAGGTCGAATAGGAGTTTGACCAACTAAAATTTGAGAAGTACATCTCCTCCTCCTCCAAATCGTCTTCTCCTTACAAGCGTAGGAAGACTGCTTCCCTCAAGAAGGTTCGTTGGTCTTTAGATCTAAAGATTCAGGGTGATGATCTTCACCCAGTTGCTGCTAAAGGCTTCTCCCTGATGCTTAAGAAGGCTGGATCCGACGTTCGTGACAATTCCTCAAAGGTCAAGGAGTTGCCCGTTAAAAACGCACTGTTGTTAACGAAAAGGGCTCGTCAAAGGCGTCGTCAACATCTCGCCCGTCAATTCGCCAAGGCTTTTGATCAGGTGGATGGACTCTGTTACCAAGCGAATTTGGAGTTCAGAAAGTGCCAAGTGACTAAGCCGTCACCACAACAAGCATCTGGGTCCTCCTCCCAACCGTCAACTGACAAATAGGTTCGTGTCAAACAAACCCGTTCTACTCTCGAGGAGCGCATCCAAAAGCGTCGTGAACTTCTTGCACACACCCGGATCGTTGTGCATAAAGCATAAGAATTACAAAAAGAAGAGGTGTTCAAAAGGCCACCAAGATCTAAGCAGATTTGGGTGCCGAATGCCAAGTCAGCGCTTCTACCCGACAAGAAACATCAGTCGTGTCTCTCGCTCGATTCCAGATCCAAAGCTGGTTCCTAGCTTTCGTCAAGTTTAGATCTTGCTCCTTCTAATCTCGCACCTCCGGTGAAGCTCCGCGACAATATGGACATATCCAAAGGCAAGAAAACAGTGGTGAACCGTCTAGGTCCTTTTCACGAAGATCGAGGCAATGTTCCCGTTAGAGAATGCTTGGGCCCAGTGAAGGAACCCTAAGCAACCATCCCGACTGGGGGTCGTACGCGACCTCCTAACAAGCTGATTCCCGTGACCACCCACTTGGGGGTGCGTATAGAAAGCTAGGAGCTCGTTAGGGTTTTACCCTCACAAATGTATGATTCCAAACGTGTGACTCCTACAAACGCTAACAAGGCAGCAAATCCTCAGAAGGAGATGTGTTTGTCAGTCGATGATGTTATACCTGAGAAGTTGTGCCAACACACGATAGATTGCTCTGGTTATTACATCGATGAGTTGTACTATCAGGCTGGGGGTACGAACAGATCTCGAAAGAGAGACACCTGGGAGACGGCCTTTCACTATCCGTGCACTAAACTTATCTGGACAGTATTATTAGAATGTAGCTGCCCCAAGACCGCTTCACAGAGGGTCTCCGTATTCCAAAGGCTTTTCTCTGAAGCGTTGAAACCATGGTTGGCAGGGGGTAAGTCAAGGTGTTTCCGTAAAATAAAGTCAACCGGTCAAGATAACAAATTCCCTGAAGTCACTACCAATATGGTTGATAGAAAAAAGTCTGTGATTATTTCAAACGGCTCTAATCCTGACTTTTCTCCGAGAAGAAAAGTCAATTTAGGAATAGCCCAACGGATATCTTGGCTCCAGCTAGAAGCCATCAAACATAGGGTTGACCCAAGGATGCGCGAAGGACTATCTTCAGAGGATGAACTTTCAGATATTTGCTCCGCAATCGCCTCCGACGACACAAATTTTAGCGTGGGATAAGCTCGAGAAGTGTTTATGATCAACACCGAGCAAATGGCCAAAATTCTCGAGGATTCTCTAGCCAAGCATAAAGAAGCATTTAAAATTGAAATGGAAATGACTATACATCGGATGAAGGAAGAACATAACCAACAACTTCAGGCTCTGTCCAACCAGATTGGTGAATCCAGTCATCACAACAATGTTAACCAAGCAAGTAGCGATTCAGATGTGGATGAACACCTCAATGCTGATGATCCTCCTATTAATCAAAACGCTGGGGATAACCCCACTAATGATGATAACGTCGAGGGTGGCCGTGATGTTCCTCCTCGAAATCGACCAATTAAGGATACGAGTGATGATGAGAAAATAAAGGATCTTGAGAGTAAAATCAACGCACTGATGTCTGCTCAGGAGGTAAAGAAGATCGAGATTCCATGTCCCTATCCAAAAGAGTGAGAATTAATTTCATATCCGGCTAAGTTCAACATGATCAACTTCATGTCGTTCAACGGGAGGGGCTCGCAAACTCAGCATCTAATTTACTTCAAGTCCCACTTGGGCATGATTTCAGGGAATGAACCCCTGATGGTTCGGTCAATTGTCAGTACTCTTCATGGAGTTGCCTTTGATTGATACCATCATCTCAAAGCGGGGAGCATCAATAGCTGAGATGACATGGAGAACTTGTTTCTTAACAATTTCTTTGATGATGACACCGATGTGTCAATCAGTACATTCTTCGACGAGAAGCAGAAAGATAAAGAGTCGGTGGACACCTTCGTCAAACGCTTCCACAACCAGGCAATGAACTGTAAAGATCCTATCACAGAGGAATTCATCTTACAGACGTGCCATAATAATCTTTCCATTGACGTGTTGGAAGCCCTGCGGGTCGAGTCATCCAAGACTTGGAAAGAGTTGAAGTTATACGGAGAATAGGCCGCACGTTTCCTTAAGAGAAAGAAGGCTGAGAAAGGCCAAACAACGTTTAACCCTCTGAACTCAAGCTTCACCTTCCGTGGTAAAGGGAAAGCACCTGCAGTAGCTATTGATGTTAATCAGACGTCACAGCAGCAACCTCGGAGACAGAGAAATACTTCGGATCTGAAACTCTAAAAAGAGTACTCATTCAAGGACGAAGACGTTCCGACCATTTTCGAATCCCTCCTTAAAAACAACAAGATCAAGCTACCACCTATCATAGATCAGGAGGCAGCTGATAATACTTCGGATCCAAAATACTGTGAGTACCACGGGAGGATCCTTCATCCTACCAAGGTTTGCTTTGCTCTAAAAAAATAGTATCCAAATCTTGGTTGAAACTGGTGTCATAATGCTAAATTAAGCCGAATCAATACTCCAACAGGGCACATGAGAATAAACTGTTTCCCTTGACTCCGAAGAGTATACGAGTATAAACTGCTTCTCAATCCTCTAACAGGTGCATGAGATTAAATTGCTTCATGTATACTCCAATAGGTATATGAGTCTAAACTGTTTCCTACCTTTGACGAGAAGTTCCTAGAGAATTTTATATTCTTAAGGATAACCCGAACATGCGACTGAGGACAATGTGCTCCTCATTGGACCTAGTTTCATAAAAAAAGTTGGGGGTGGATAATTCATGTAATGGGAAGTTCCTAGAAGAATGTTATATGTAATATTCTTAGGGATAAGACGATCATTACAAACAAAGTGATAAACACTAAACTCCCGCTATTAAAGTCCTGACATAGCACTGGAAATTTTAATTTGAATGGTCTATTGCGATTGTCAAATCCCTTTCGTGTCAACATCTCATCATTTGACATCAAAAACCCCTATTGAGTGATTCGTACAAGTCAACACTCCCACTGTGATTTGTACTTTCACTCCCACTTAGTCAAATCTTTAAACAGTTAAGACCACAACCAAATCCCATCTCGATTCTTTCTATGAACAAGAGGTCCACAAATTAAACGATCAAATCTTTAAACAGTTAGGATCACTCAAACCCCACATTTGATCAAGCCTTCCTACAATTAGGGTCAAAGACAAAATCTCCACTCGATTCCTTTCATGAACAAGAGGTCCACTTTCAATTCGAGTGATCAAACCTTCCTATAGTTAGGGTCATCTCGAACTCCCGCTTGATCAAACCTTCCTACAGTTAGAGTCAAACCCCAATTCACTCTCGATAAATAAGAAATTCACCTTTAGTTTGATAATCAAACATTCCGACAGTTAGGATTATTCAAATCTTTTTGATTCTTGGAGTGGAGATCCCACTCTTAGTTTCACTCTTCAGATTCTCGAATTTGAGATCACACGTTGAGTTTCCTTTATAACTGGAGATAGAATATAAAATTCTTCCTCTCCAACATCGAGTTCGTCTTTGCCCCAAGAGAAGACACTACTTTTTAACTCTCAAAATCCATACCTTACACGCATGGGGAATTTTATCATTAATCCTAGATAGGGATAAGTTAGCGCCTAACACGCGTTGCCGGTTTAGTCTTTTACCGATTGAAGAAGACACCAGAATCCAAGTCTGGAGACTTTTATCCCGAAACCTAAATAGGGATAAGTCAGCGCCTAACACGCGTTGCTGGGTAGTCTATTCCCGTGAGAAAGACAAAATCTACGTATTCAATATCGTAGCACTAAAAGAGTTAACTCTTTTAGCACAACGTTACGTGCAGAATGGATTTGAACAATCTGCATGCTAGCCCGACTCAAACGATAGTCGGTAAAGGCTAATCAAACCCGTTGATGGCTGAGAATTTGCCAAAAATTCTATAAATACGATAGTCATTGATGCACCAGCTTCATTAATTGGTCTTGTGACTCAAGTATCTGACAACTTCAGGATAAGATCCATTCATACAGATGAATCAGCTTTAACAGTTGGTCCTGTAACCCTAACATTTGGGACCGCCACGCTCCAACGGCTTAAGAGCATAAACTGTGTAAACACCAGTCAATGCGTTATGATGAAAGTCAATGCCAATCAACGCGTTGCGATGAAAGTTAACGCCGATCGATGCGAAACCATAAGGTCAACACCGGTCAACGCGTAGCCCTAGGTCAACGCCAGTCAACACGTTGTGATGAAAGTTAATGTCGATCAACGCGTAGCCCTAGGTCAACACCGGTCAACACGTTACTCTGAGTCAACACCGATTAATGTGTTGCAACGAAGATAATCAATTCAAAGTCAACTCAATAACACGAGCCAAAACCAACTCACCAATTTTGATTTGAGACTTCGATGACGGCCAGACAATAAACGCAACACCAAAAAAACTTTAGTTATTCATCAAAATATTGAATAGAATAAAAATTAAAGAAGTCAAAGATCGAAGCTGACTACAGATCCTTTCATACCGACTGAAGGTTGGACCGATCACATCCAAAGTATTTCAGGCTCTTCTATAAAAGAAACGAGACTGAAACACTTTGGAGAGGGTATTTGTAGGCGTCAAAAATTACCCACGTATTCCCACACGCAACTCAAAGCAGAGAGAAGACAATGAACATCACTATCCGAGTCATAGAAGCTTAATTGACATTGATGAGCACATGAAGCAAGTCGACAAACCGTGTGAAGCAACGGAGCTGCAGAATAACGAAGACACGAATTGATCGGGAGCTACGCTTTGCTTACAAAAAACAAAACGCCTCTCTTGTCTTGTCTACTCCATGTATGATTTAACCATGGGAGCTTGTAGATCTTCTCTTCGGCTTTTATATGCACTTTGAATAGCACAATTCTGAGTTCGGACGACGAAGATATAGCGGAAACAAACAGGACACGCAAAATAGTGCCCGGACCTTAGCGGAGACACCGCATGTGTCTTAGCCAAGGCCAAGACACCCGTGGTGTCTCAGTCATAGCCGAGACACCCGAGACATTGCGGGTGTCTGCAGGCCCCAAAAAGCTGTTTTTACAGTTTTTTGAGTGGTTTTCAACCATTAACCACCTGGATTTGTTTCAATTAATCTAATATTATCCAAGAATATGATAAAGTGGTTACAACTGAGGATAAGAATGAATCGGTGGTTCTTATCCAAAAACAAAGCTCCTGAGGCCTATAAATACAGCCTTATGGCCTTCATTTGCAAAGAGCTGAAATTTTTGAGCCTCGGCGAAGCCCTACTGAATTGGAGACTGAAGGAGCACGATTTGCAGAGAAGAGGAGAAGATCGGATCGAGTTCTTCGGCATAAAGAGAAGAGTTCGTCAGATCTACAGTTCCCGGTTCCTTCCCTTAAGATCTTACCTAGCTACGATCTCGAGAAGAGCGGTTATCTCGCTGTTGCCAAGATAATCGCTTCAGTTTCTTGATTTCTTCACGAATCAATAAAATTCCGGATTGATCTAATCATTTGGTAGTGCACGGATATCAACATCCCCGTCATAGGCAAAGATCTCATGCAAGCAGTGGGAGATAAACGTATGTGTAGGCATCGAAAATTACCTATAGGTCTCCACGAATAGCTCAGTGCTAAGAAAAGATGATGAACGTCACTATCCGGTTCACAAAAGTTTGATTGACGTCGATGAACACTTGAAGTGAATTGACGAACTACGTGAAGCAACGGAGTTTCAGAATAACGAGGATATGAATTGATCGGGAGCCCCGCGTCACTTACAAAAGGCGCAACACCCCTCGTGTCCCAGTTGACTCCACAATGATCCAATCATTAGAGTTTATAGAACTCCTCGTCAGCTTTCCAACACACTTTGAATCGCTTAAATCCGAGTTCGGATGAAGAAGTTACAGCGAAAACGGACAAGTGCACGGAAAAGAACGTCTCAGCCTGAACTGAGACACCCCGAGGTGTCTCAGCACGAGCGAGACACCCCAAGGTGTCTCGGCCTAAGTTGAGACACCCAAGGGTGTCTCCAGCCCGAATTCCGCCCGTGCCTATAAATACAAGCATCGGAGCCTTATTTTTTCGCATCTGGATTTCTCGAGTGTTGGCGAAGCCCTGCCGAATTGAGGAGTGAAGATCCACGAATTTTAGAGAGGAGGAGGAAAGATCGGATTGAGTTTGTCGGCATAAAGAAGAGGAACTCGTCAGATCTATATCCCCGGGTCCGTTCCTTAAGATTATCCCGTTGTGATAATCTTAAGAAGAGCAATTATCTCGCCGTTGCCGAGATAAGCGCTACGGTTTCTTGATTCCTTCGCGAATCAACCAAGCTCTGCCTGATTTTTCAGCAATCAGATCTGATCGACGGTGGTCCACGGATATCAACATCCCTGTCACAAGCTAAGATCCCACGCAAGCAGAAGACCGATAAATGATCTATGTGCTGTTTGAAGAGAATTGTAATTTTGTTTTGTTTTTATTGTGTAAAGGTCTTATAAAAAGACTAATTTTTGTTTTCGTTGTAAACGTCTGAAGTTTGTAACGAATCCCGTAATGAAACAATTAATTTTCTCCGCAAACAAGCTGGTGACCACAGTGGGAGCCAACAGCTTCGCTGCCGAAGCTGTCATGCCGCAGCCGACGATCAAGATCCTGTTGTTCGAAGTGGTCGAATACGAATTCGACCAGCAGAAATTCAAGGAATATATTTTCTCCTCCTCCTCCAGATCTTCTTCTTGCAAATGCAGGAAAACCACTACCGTGAAGAACGTGACTTCAGATCCAAAAACCAAGGCTGACGATCTGAACCCGAATGCAGTGGAAGATTCCTCTCCGGCTTCCAGAGAAACCAGATCCAACGTTCGTGACAACTCCTCGAAAGTCAGGGAGTTGCCCGTTGAAAGTGCAACAGTGCTAACGAAGAGGGCTCGTCATAGGCGTCGTCAACATCTCGCGCGTCAATTTGCCAAGGCTTTGGAGCCGGTTGACGGGATCTGCTATGATGCGGATCTGAAACTCAGAAGGCGCAAAGTGTTCCAGCCACAAGCTTTGGGAACCTCCTCCCAACCACCTACTAACGAATGGGTTCGTGTCAAACGAACCCGTTCAACTCTTGAGGAGCGTATTCATAAGCGCCGCGCACTTTTAGCGCAGACGAGGATTCTTGTACGGAAGGCACAGGAATTGCAGAAGGAAAAGGTGGCCAAAAAACCACCAAAATCTAAGCAAGTCTGGATGCCAAAGGCCAAGTCAGCGCCTAAGGAAAAAGCATCCAAGGCTGCTCTTCGGCCTTTGTCAACTCCAGATCCCACTCCTATTGCTCCCGCACCTCCGGTGAAGCTCTATGACAGCGTGGATCTCCCCAAATCTAGAGTCCCATTGAAGGATCGCATCGGTTCTCTACCCGATGATCGAGGAAAAGTGCCTGTTAAGGAAAGCTTGAGACCGTTGAAAGAGCTTCGAGCAAACATCCAGACTGGGGGTCGTACGTGAGCTCCTAACAAATTAATTTCTACAACGGCCCGCTTGGGGGTGCGTGCAGAAAACCAGGAGCCCGTTAAGGTTTCACCCTCACAAAGGTATGATTCCGAGCGTGTGACTCCTGTAGACACCAACAAGGCGATGTTTACTCAGATAAAAACACGACAGACAGAAGAATGCATTATACCTGAGAATTCATGTAAACAGCCGATAGGTTGCTCTGACTGCAACGTCGATGAGTTATACTATCGGGCTGGGGGTACGAATAAATCTCGAAAGAGAAGTACCCAGGAAGCAGACTCTCACTGTCCGTGTATCAAAATTATCAGGGTAGTATTATCAGCATGTAGCTGCCCCAAGACCGCTCCACAGAGGGTCTCAGTATTTGAGAGGATCTTCACTGAAGCATCAAAGCCCAAATCAAGGCGTTTTCACAAAAGACGATCGGTTGTTCGAGATGACGAACTCCCAGCATTCACCATCAATATGGTCGATAAGGGGAAGTCTCCGATTACTTCTAACCCCAATTTTTCCCCAGGAAAGAGAGTCAATTCGGGGATAGCCCAACTAATGTCTCGGCTTTAATTAGAAGCCGTCGGGCCTGAACAATCCGTAGTCATCGCCAACGTGACTGATAAGAGGAAATCTACCCGACCTTCTGATTTGGACCCCCTCATGTCATATCGTTTAACTCGGCTACGTGTAGGGACTACTAGACGTAGAGATTATTTGAGGATGACCAGAGGACTATCCTCGGACGATGAAGCGTCAGACGCTTGCTCGGCAGTCGCTTCAGAAGCCACCGTATCCAGTCCCGGACAATCTCGTGAGGTGTTTATGATCAACACTGAGAAAGTAGCCAAAATGGTTGAGGATGCTTTAGCTAAGCAGAAAGAAGCATTCAAGATCGAAGTGGAAATGGCTATGCAGGAGATGAGACAAATGCACGACCAACAAATCCGAGCTTTATCGAATTAGCTAGGTGAGTCCATCCGTCGCAGCACTGCTAACCAAGCAGGTAGCGATTCAGATGTGGATGAACACAACGCTGGGGGTGGTCCCACTAAAAATACCGACACTGGGGGTGGACCCACTAATGATGATAACACCGGGGGTGGCCACATTATTCCTCTCGAAAATTGTCCAAAACAGGATATAGATGAGGACGAAAAGATGAAGGACCTCGAGTGTAAAATCAACGCGCTAATGTCTGTTCAGGGGATAAAAAGGACCGGTATTCCGTCTCCCTACCCAAGAAAGTAGGATTCGATCCCGTATCCGACAAAGTTCAACCTGATCAACTTCATGCCGTTTAACGGAAATGGTTCCCCTACTCAGCACTTAATATATTTTAAGTCTCATTTGGGAATAATTTCTGGCAATGATCCCTTGATGGTTCGGTTATTCGTTGGAACCCTTCGTGGGCCTACATTCGATTGGTACCGTCGTCTCAAGGCTGGAAGCGTCAACAGCTGGGAGGACATGGAGAGCATGTTCCTCACTCATTTCTTCGATGATGACGTCAAAGTGTCAATCAGGACACTCTTCGATGAGAAACAAAAAGACGGAGAGTCGGTGGATACCTTCATCAAACGCTTCCGCAATCAGGCAATGAACTGCAAGGATCCCGTCACGGAGGAATTCGTCTTGCAAACCTGTCATAACAACTTGTCCATTAACATCTTGGACGTTATGGGAGTAGAGCCGCTCAATACCTGGAAAGAGTTGAAGGTGCGCGGAGAGCAGGCCGAACGCTTTCTTAGAAGGAGGAAGGTCGAAAGAAGCCAACCGATGGCTAACCCTCTGAATCCGAGTCTCGTTTTCCATGATGAAGGGAAGGTACCTACAACAGTTGTTGACATTAATCAGACGTCGCAACAGCAGCCCCGAAGACAACAGAAGACTTCGAATCCGAGGTTCCAAAAAGATTACTCATTCAAGGACGAAGACGTTCCAGCCATCTTCGAGACCCTTCTCGAAAACAACAAGATTAAGCTGCCACCCATAACGAATCAGGAGGAAGCTGACAATACTGTGGATCCGAAGTACTGCGCGTACCACAGGAGGATCCTTCATCCTACCAAGGCCTGATTTACTTTAAAGAATAGCATCCAGACCTTGGTTGAAGCCGGCGTCATAACGCTAGGGTAAGCCAATTGAAAACGGCAAGACTCCGACAAGTATAAGAGTATAAACTGCTTCTTAACACTCCGAAGAGTATACTAGTATAAACTGCTTCTCAATCCTCCGACCGGTATAAGAGGTTAAACTGCTCCCTTATACTCCAATAGGTATATGAGTCTAAACTGTTTCCTACCGTTGACGGGAAGTTCCTAGAGAATTTTATACGTAATATTCTTAAGGATAACCCGATCATGCAACCAAATGCAATGATAAACCCAGTTTCGTGAGAAAGCTGGGGGTGGATGATTCATGTAACGAGAAGTTCCCGAAAGAATGTTACATGTAATTTTCTTAGGGATAACCTGATCATTACAACTTAGATGATAAATACTAAACCCCCACTGTGATTTGTATGAGTCAACACTCCCGTTGTAATTTGTACTCTCACTCTCACTGTCTACCTGGTCTAACCTTCTTATAGTTAGGGCCACAACCAAAGTCCCCTCTCGATTCCTTCCATGAACGAGAGGTCCACTGTCAAATCAAGCGATCAAACCTATAAAAGGTAAGATCGTCTTAAACCTCCCATTCCCAATGCTCCATTGGTCAAACCTATAAAAGTTAGGGCCAAAGCCAGATTCCCCTCTCGATTCCTTTCATGAACGAGAGGTCCATTTTCAACTTAAGCAATCAAACCTATAAAAGTTAGGATTGCCTCTAACCTCACTTGGTCAAACCTGCAGATAATTAGGACCAAGATCGAGTCATCCATTTCGATAGACGAAAGACTTCCACATGTTCCTTTTTAGCCAAACCTATAAAAGTTAGGGCTAGAATCGGAATTTCACCTCAATAAATGAGGAATTCTTTTTTTGGATTAAGCAACCAATCCTATAAAGGTTAGAGTTGTTTGAATCTTTCCGATTCTCGGAGTGGAGATCCCACTTCTAGTTTCACCTTTCGGGATTCTGGGGGTGGAGATCCCACCCCGAGTCTCCTTTGCATCTGAAAATAGAATATAAAATTCTTCCTTTTCAGCTTTGGGAGATAGAATATAAAATTCTTCCTCTCCCGCATCGGGTTCATCTTTGCCCTAAGAGAAGACACCACCTTTTCAACCCTCAAAATCCATGCCTTACACGCGTGGGGAATTTTATCCCGAAGCCTAAGTAGGGATAAGTCAGCGCCTAACACGCATTGTCGGTTAGTCCTTAACCGTAAAAAGGACAAAAGCCCACATATTCGACATTATGGCAGGTTGTTATTCATAACACCAAAATCCGTGCTTTACACGCTCGGGGAATTTTATCCCGAATCCTAAGTAGGGATAAGTCAACGCCTAACATGCGTTGCCGGTTTAGTCTTTCACCGATTGAAGAAGACACCAGAATTCTAGTCTGGGGAATTTTATCCCGAAGCCTAAGAAGGGATAAGCCAACGCCTAACACGCGTTGCCGGTTAGTACTTAACCGTAAAAAAGGACAAAAGCCCACATATTCGACATTGTGGCAGGTTGTTATTCATAACACCAAAATCTGTGCTTCACACGCACGGGGAATTTTATCCCGACTCCTAAATAGAGATAAGCCTACGCTTGATACGCGTTGCCGGGGGTCATATTCCCGTAAAACATGGTGAAGTCTATGTATTCAAAATCATAGCATCAAGTCTAAGAGAAGTAATTCTCTTAGCACAATGTTACATGCGGAACGGACTAAAATAATCCGCATGCTAGCCCGATTCAAACGGTAATCGGTAAAGGCACATCAAACCCGTTGAAGGCTGGGGGTTTGCCAAAAATCCTAAAGTCTATGTCTAACACACATCGCCGGTTTAGTCTTTCACCGATTGAAGAAGACACCAGAATTCCAGTCTGGGGACTTTTATCCTGAATCCTAAGTAAGGATGAGTCAGCGCCTAACACGCGTTGCCGGGTAGTCTATTCCCGTGATAAATACAAAGTCTATGTATTCAATATCGTAACATCAAGTCTAAGGGAATTCATTCCTTCAGCACAACGTCACATGCAGAACGGACTTAAAACAATCCGCATGTAAACCCGATTCAAACGGTAATCGGTACGTCAAATCCGTTGAAGGCTGAGGATTTGCAAAAAATCCTAAGTCAACGTCTGATACACGTCGCTGTTTAGTCTTTTCACAGGAGAAAGACGAAGTCTACGTATTCAATATCATAGCACTAAAAGGGTTAACTCTTTTAGCTTAACGTCACATGCAGAACGGACTTAAACAATCCGCATGCTAGCCCGACTCAAACGGTAGTCGGTAAAGGCTCATCAAACCCGTTAATGGCTGAGAATTTGCCAAAAATTCTATAAATACGAATCATTGACGCATCAACTCTGTTAGTTGGTCTCGTGACTCGAGTATCCAACAACATTAAGATAAGATCCACACATGCAGATGAATCAGCTTTAACAGTTGTCCTACAGCCCCGACATTTGAGACCGCTACGCTCCAATACCTTAAGAGCTTAAACTGTGTATACTCCAGCAAACGCACGAGTATAAACTGTGTTAATGGTGATCCGAAATCCTAGGTCAACGCCGATCAACGTGTAACCCTAGATCAACGCCGGTCAACGCGTAACCCTAGGTCAACGCCAATCAACGCATTGCGACAAAAAAATCAACGTGTGATGATTCATAACCCTAGGTCAACGCCAATCAACACGTTGTGATGAAAAAGTCAACATCAGGCGATCCAAAAATCCTAGGTCAACGCCGATCAACGCGTAACCCTAGGTCAACGTCAGTCAACGCGTTGCGACAAAAAGTTAATGTACGGCAGTCTGAAATCCTAATTTAGCACGATGTGACGGAGATAGTCAGTTCAAAGTCAACTTAACGACACGAGCCAAACTCAACTCATCAGTTTTAGATTCGAGGCTTCGACGACGGCCAGACGATAAACGCAGTGCCGGAAGAACTTCAGCTATTCGTCAAAACATCAAATAGACTGAAAATTAAAGGAGTCAAGAATTGAAGCTAACTAAAGGTTCTTTATGCTGACTGAAGGCTGGACCAATCACATCCAAAGTATTCCAGCCTCTTCTACAAAAGAAACGAGTCTGGAACGCTTTAGAGGGGGTGTAGGCATTGAAAATTACCTATAGGTCTCCACGAACAGCTCAGTGCTAAGAAAAGACGATGAACATTACTATCCGGTTTACAGAAGCTTGAATGATGTTGATGAATGCTTGAAGTGAATTGACGAACTACGTGAAGCAACGGAGTTTCAGAATAACGAGGATACGAATTGATCGGGAGCCCCGCGTCGCTTACAAAAGGCGCAACACCCCCTCGTGTCCCAGTTGACTCCACAATGATCCAATCATTAGAGTTTATAGAACTCCTCGTCGGCTTTACAACGCACTTTGAATCGCTCAAATCCGAGTTCGGATGAAGAAGTTACGGCGGAAACGGACAAGTGCACGGAAAAGAACGTCTCAGCCTGAACTGAGACACCCCGAGGTGTCTCGGATTGAGCCGAGACATCCAAGTATGTCTTGGCTGAGGCCGAGACACCCAAGGGTGTCTCGGCCCAAGTTGAGACACCCAATGGTGTCTCTAGCCCCAACTCCCCCCGTGCCTATAAATACAAGCCTCGGAGCCTCATTTTTTCGCATCTGGATTTCTCGAGTGTTGGCGAAGCCCTGCCGAATTGAGGAGTGAAGATCCACGAATTTTAGAGAGGAGGAGGAGAGATCGGATTGAGTTCGTCGGCATAAAGAAGAGGAACTCGTCAAATCTACATCGCCCGGGTCCGTTCCTTAAGATTATCCAGTTGTGTTAATCTTAAGAAGAGCAATTATCTCGTCGTTGCCGAGATAAGCGCTACGGTTTCTTGATTCCTTCGCGAATCAACGAAGCTCTGCCCAATTTTTTAGCAATCAGATCTGATCGACGGTGGTCCACGGATATCAACATCCCCGTCACAGGCTAAGATCCCACGCAAGCAGAAGACCGATAAACGATCTCTGCGCTGTTTGAAGAGAATTGTAATTTTGTTTTGTTTTCATTGTGTAAAGGTCTTATAAAAAGACTAATTTTTGTTTTCGTTGTAAACGTCTGAAGTTTGTAATGAATCCCGTAATGAAACAATCAATTTTCTCCACAAACAGTATGTTGCATTTGTTTGAGAAGAGTTGTAATTTTTGTTATTTTATTGTGTGGGGAGATCTTATAAAAAGTTCAACTTTTAAACTCTTTGTAACGCTTGAAGTTGTAATGAGTTTCACAATAAAAAAACAACTTTCACACCAAACAGAGAGGCTCATCAAAGCAGTGTTATCTGAATGTAGCTACTCCAAAGCCTCACCACCAAGAGTCTCTGTATTGCAAAGACTTTCTACTGAAATGTTAAAGCCCAAGCCGAGGCATTTCCGCAAGAGAAGATCTATCGTTCAAGATGATGAGCTTTTAGAGGTTACCATTAATATAGCAGATAGAGGAAAGAAACATTCAACCAACTCTGACCCTGACTTTTCTCCCTGGGGAAGAGTCAATCAGAGATTATCTCAAAGGATGTCACAGTTACAGCTAAGGGCAACTCGACGCAGAGACTACAAGAGGATGCATGCAGGAATGTCCTCGAATGACGAGCTTTCGGACACTAACTATGCAATCGCTTCTAATGATATGATGTCCAGCATAAGACATGCTAGGGATGCATTTACCATCACATAGGATCAATTGGCTCAAATGCTGCAAGAAGCTCTGACTAAGCAGCGAGAAGAGATTAGAGCTGAGATGAGAACTGAGATGGAGTTGACTATGCAGCAGATGAGAGAATTACAAACTCAATAATCTCGTCAGCAGGCTGAGTCTAGCTGGCGTAACACCGCGCCGGTTCAAACGTATACAGTCAACAGTAACTCAGAGGTAGATGAACACATCTTTGCTGATCCTCCTCCCAATGACAATAACACTGGGGGTGGTCCAATCGAGCCTCACTAACCTACTCAAAATCACCCAAAGAAAAATACGGGTGAATATAAGAAAATGAAAGAGCTCGAGAACAAAGTCAACGCTTTGATGTCGGCTCAGGAGGTGAAGAAGACGGGTATTCCATGCCCATATACGAGTGAGTGAGAGTCAATTCCATACTCGCCAAAATTTAGTCTGATTAACTTCACTCTATTGATGGGAAATGCTCACCCACTCAACACTTTATTTATTTTAAGTCTCATTTGGGTATGATCTCTGGAAATAAAGCTTTAATGGTCCGGTCATTCGTTAGCACCCTACGTGGGGCTGCTTTCGATTGGTACCGACATCTCAAACCTAGAAGCATTAACAGTTAGGACGATATAAAAAGCTTATTTCTCACCAATTTCTTTGATGATGATACCGAAGTATTAATTAGAATCTTGTTGGATGAGAAACAAAAAGATGGAGAGTCAGTTGACAATTTCGTTAAATGTTTTCGGAATAAAGCAATGAACTGTCGATACCCAGTCATAGAGGAGTTCATCCTCCAAACGTGTCATAATAATTTCTCCTTGGATGTTTTAGAAGTCATGGGGGTCATGCCTTCTAAGTTCTGGAAAGAATTGAAGATGCGTGGTGAACAGGCCGAACACTTTCTCAAGAGAAAGAAACTTGAAAGGGGTCAGGCGGTAGCCAATCCTCAAAAGCAAAATTTTAATCCTCGAGGTAGAGGAAAGGGTCTCGCAACTACTGTTGATGCTCACCAAACATCACAACGACGATCGCAACAGCAGTCAACGCAGCAGTGATCATTTCAATTATGGCATCAAGCACAACAACCTCCAAGGCAACCAAAGACTTCATAACCTAGATTTCTGAAGGAGTATTCCTTCAAAGAGGATGAAGTGTCACCTATCTTCAAGTATCTCTTGGATAACAACAAGATCAAGCTGTCACCAATCATGATGAAGAGGAAACTAGGAAAACCTCGGATCCGAAGTATTGCGCTTATCTTAGAAGAGTTCACCATCCTACTAAGGGCTTTTATGTTCTCAAAAGATCGGATTCAAGCCTTGATCGATGCTGTCATTATAACTGCGAAGCCTAAGAAAAAAAGTGGGTGAGAATGCAGTGTCCATCAGTTTCGGCTCCGTCCCTCTATCGTGGTTCCAACCAGAGCTCATGTCGAAAGTAGAGATGAAGATAGTGAATGATAATCCTCATGGAAAATACCAGAAGGGACTCATACTACACACTGCATCTAACGACGAAGTTCTTTGGGTCCATCTATATATGCTTGGAGACGAACAGTGGGCTGGATCCTCTTCTAAAAAGAATGATAAGAACAAAGGCAAATCTTGTTGTCCTGCTACTACAATTCCTGAGAAAGATGATGAAAGCGCCCTACTTTTCCACTTTCTGAAGAGGAACACAAAGTCTTTGCTACCAGGAGTGAGAATGAATGTCAGTATAAGTATCCTGAAACTTCTGATCTGAATGCCAAAAAATTGGTTGAACTGGGGTGGTTACAACTCCACCTACACTTCCTCAGAAACCCTAGCAGAAGCCAATTGCCAAACAAAAGGGGAAAGAGCCTTAGCACAAAGATATTTAAGTTCTGAAGCAGTCTCGTTTCAATCAACTGATTGGAAGAGATAAACCAGAAAGTTCGAATACCCCATACCACTTAGATGTCATAGCTCAGTTGGCCAACATCCCAGCGAGGATCACTTTATATGAGTTGCTACGCCTCTCAAAAGATACCAGGGAAGCTTTACAAGAAGACTTGCCGATTCTAATGTGTTTCTCACTCAGATTAAGCCAACCCCTGAGGAGCCGGAGTCATCAGTTTAACAATGCAACCTCGCGGTCACACAATTCCCTTGCATTACTTTTACCAAGAAGGATATGCAAGTGAGGAATTCAAAACATGACATGCTTTTGTATTTCACTGGATACATTGGCTCAACGTTATTAATCGGATCCAAGTCAACCCGGGTTCTGCTGTTAGCATCATGCCACTCCGATTGATGTATCATTTTGGAATCCCCGCTAGCAAATTGGCTTCCACAGGCACTGTAATATATGGATTCAATACCAGTGGATCCAGACCGCTGGGAAAATTTTGAGTGAAATATCAGCTTGGAGATTTGAAGTCCGAGGTAACATGCTATGTGATTGATGTATAAACTTCTTACAACTTGTTATTGGGGCGACCTTGGATCCATAGCAATGTTATAGTTCCTTTCATCCTCCATCAGTGTCTGAAATATGTTGACACTAATAATGAGGTCAAGATGGTGGTCGCGGATAAGCAATTGTTTAAGGGATTGGAAAATTACTTTACTGATTCCCTTCTTTACGGTGCTGAATCCGATACTGAATCATCGGCCCAAGGTACAGACATCAGAGAAGAAGCTGATACCGAAACTGGGCTCTATTATGATGAAGGTCTTGTATTCAATAACATTAAATCTCTTGTAATCGATCTTGACAGTGGCGAATCATCAGATGAAAGTTATTACTGACAACTTGCGATTATGCAATAAATGACGATTTAGAGTACTCGCTTTGTCTTACTAACATAATACAGGAACTATATGATAACCCTGACATACACATGCCACTTTGGTCATCTTTCATGACAAAGAAGCACATCCAAGACTCCTTCGAAGCAACACTCGTCCTACCTGTAAAGGCAGGGGGTGGAAAAGAAATAATTTTTGCTAAAAGGGAGTCATCCCCACTCTCCGCTCTCCTTTTGGAAATCAATGCCGATGATGAAGGACCTAGATAACATTTCTTCAGATACAGCTCACAAGCACGTAACTATATGAAGAAGCAATGATACAACCTCATGCTCGGTGAATGTCTTTGTTTTGGTCAAGGTATCCGAGTTCTACCCCGTTCTATCTATGTACCAAGAGGGAAGCTCGGCAATTATTATGAACATAAGAGGGTCCTAGGCTATGTCTCTTCATCCTACGATGATTGGTTGATGATGAATATTGTTGGCAAGTCATCAACCAATCATCCAACTAGAGTAGAGACGGATATTCATCAGATTCTATAGATAGGGATTCTGACGTTAGCATTGGAGAAATTTTCAGAGGCCTAATGTCGAACATGGCTACAATTGATCCTGCCACAATGGAGGAAGATGATCAAATGCCAACTTGGGAAGACCTTTGGATCCATCACTTGAATATGCAGTATGGTGATCGATTCGAACAAAGGGAACCTCCCATTGAAGACAAAGTGATCCAAGCAAACATGGGCGATGAGGTTATAGGCTGTCTAAAAATCATAACAGATAACCAATCCCTATCAAACACCGATGATGGAAGTTACAATCTGACAACTTCCAGAAGGATACAATTTGAAGAATTTCACGTAGATCGATGAAGGTTACAATCTGACGACCTTCGCAACAACTAATAAAAGCTCTAATCAACAGCCTTCACAATTAATATCGGGAGTTACAATCTGACGACTCTCATATTTTCAAGGAGACAAGATGAAGATTACTGGACAATGGTCTTTGCAACGCTCTACAGAAGAAGCGATAATTCATTAGCTCCTTCTAAAACGCGGAATTCACCCTCGCGTTTCAGTTCTTAAAATGCAGACAACCCTCGCATTTTTTAACATCTAGTGGGTGCCCAACTCCGCGTCTCCAGTCTAAAACACGGAGTTAGGGTCCTAAATGCCAACTTGGGTGTTTGACTCATTCAAACATGAGTCAAACGGTTTCAGAACTGTTTTCCCCACGTTTTAAGGGATTCTCGCCCACGTTGGAGCGGATTTAGGGGTTGGTTACACCCCTTAATCTCCTATAAATAGGAGAAAACTCAGCTGAGTTTGGGCTCGGTTTTTTTGGCTCTCGGATCAATCATCTTTTCAGCAGAGAAGAAGAGATCAAAGGCTGGCTTTTGAGGAGATCGGCTGGAGAGAAATACTTGGCAACAAGGAGATCTTGAGGCATCCTTGAGCAACAACAAATTCACTTGATTATTAACTGATTTTTGATTCAAATCAACTCTTTATAAGAGTTTAAACTCACTCTGAGTTATCAACTCGTTCAGAGTTTCAAACTTGCCACGCAAGTTCTCCATAGCGTCAAATCGTGAGGAGAAGATATCGTTCCAGTGAATTAAGACGTTCGGATCATTAACGGAGAGCAAATTCGACGCGAGCATTCAAAGAAGGCATTCCATCGCCACCGTGAAGAACCCAGAATTAAACAAAGGGGAGAATCCAGATCATTCTTCTCTCTTTTGTAATCGGAATCCAAATTATACTTAAGATTGAGAGAATACAAGCCAATTTTCTTTCATTCTTTTTACTATAAATTTTCCACTAAACAAAAGATTGTAACTCCGCTGGGACTAGCTTCTCTAACGAAGAGGTGGTGGCGTAATTTGATGTCATGCTCATTGGAACGACCGTTGAAACTCTGATCATTGAGTTCGATCAAGCCAAGTTTGAGGAGGCCCTCTCCTCCGGGTCCCTTAGCCCCAAGGATATGTGTAAGATCCACAAAGTTTCTAAGGAGACTAATGCTCCAGTTATGGCCGACTCATCGAAGGACTGTCTCCCTTGGGGGTTGCACAGTTCATACAGTCCTCTCTCTGAATGAGAAGACTTAGCTTCGGCACAACTCTAAAAAAAGCCGATCCTCCAATCAACGCGAGCTCTGCGTTTGTGAGCCTCAACACGAGCTCTGCATAAGCCAAGCTAAACGCAACCCTCAGGGGTGCGTTTCCCAAATAAAATGCAACCCTCAGAGGTGTGTTCTAACATCAAAACGCGGACCTCAAAATTGCGTTCATCTGACAGAACATGACTCTCAGGAGTGCGTCCCAGAACCAAAATGTAACTCTCAGGAGTGCGTTTCACAAACTGAACGCAACTCTCGGGTATGCGTTTCAGAACCAAAACGCAGACTTCAAGACTACGTTTCATTAGAAAATGCAGACCTCAGAATACTCTGCATAGCACGACTAGTTTAAGGGGGCAGATATAAGAAGTTCATGGATTCAAGGCATCTAAACCAGATTCATGTTCACCAAGAGCCAGTCATGTCTAATCATAGACTTGGGGTTCCAATTCAAACCTCACGGTCAGTGAGTAATTCAAACCAGATTCTCGATTCTTTACAATAGACTTGAGAGAGTTCATATCGAGAGAAAGACCGATGCAACAAGTCATTCGTTCATTTCAATGTGAATGACTGATTCCTACGGTCCTCTCGGGATGTTAATGCTGCTCATATGCGGCCAAACTATTGGTGTTCGACCAATTAACGAACGTTGCTTTGCCTAACCAATGACGACGTTCACACAAAAAGAAGTTCCCAGAGACCGAGTATCCTGGAGTTACTATCAATATGATCGGTAGAGAAAAAGCCTCAAGTTCTAGCTCCGATGACTCTGAGACAAGTCGTTCACCGACCGTCAGAAAAATCACTGACGAGTTTAAAGGAATCTACTAACGCACTTGGACGCAAACAGGAGCCATTCCCACTGTCAACTATCGGAGGCTAGCTAGAGGAACCAAGTCCGAGGATGAACACTCTGCCATTGTGGAGTCTCAATTATCAAGTTCCTTCGTTGAACATGAGAGCTTTGCCCACATGGCAGAAAATTCTGAAGATCTCTCAAAGAGGGTTACTGAGCACGATGCCATGCTCAAATCATAGCAAAAGACCCTCAATGAACTCCTGGCCCTGTTGACTCAAATCGTCACAAACAAGACCAAATCTCAGAAGATAGATTCGCCACCTAGGCAAAAATCTTCCCGGAGAGGAAAAGCGTCTTCATCCCGACTTCACACAAGCAAAGGGAAGGAAAAAGTGGTTGATGACGCTGCTTCTGACCAAGAAGCCCATAACCTGGAATCTTTCTCTGATGAAAGAAGAGAGACTGAGAACGAGCAGAATCTTCAATCTACCAAAATGGAAGAATTGGAAGCACGCCTCAATGTCATTGCTAACAGAAGCGAGCTCCAAGACGAGGGAGTTGTTAGGCCTTATCCTGCCAAATGGGATGCAACCCCATATCCTCCAAAGTTTGATGTCCCGACACTACAAATTTTTGACGGCACGGGATCACCGAATTAACATATCTATCATTTTAAGTCACAAACTGGGAATGTGATATCAAACGATGACATACTGGCTCGGTTGTTCATTAGCACCCTCAAGAGAGTTACCTTTGAATGGTTCAGAAAACTGCCTGCGGGATGTATCCAAAAGTGATCGGATCTAGAGAGACTCTTCCTGTCAAGATTCTTTGAAGAGGATACAGAAGTCTACATCCATACCCTTCTCGCTACTAAGCAGAAAAAGCGGGAGTCCGTCAAAGCCTTCGTCAAAAGGTTTCGAAACATGGCTCTGCGATGTCTGACAGGTATGACACAATCTACCTTAGTGGAGATCCGTCGACACAACTTGCAGACCGACATTCTAGCACAAATAAGGGTTGCAGAATACCATTCCTGGAGACAACTAATCTCTCAAGGCGAACAGACTCAAAAGATTATTGCCATGATTAAAGCTGAAGAACAAAGTAGGCAGGATCAACCTGAGCAATTAGACCAAGCCCAATCTTATCAGTCAGAATGGGAAGATACTACGGCCACTGAAGCCAATCCTCTTCAGCAGGGTGGCGGGTCCAACAACTATCACATTAACAGTTATCTCTGAAAGTCAAACTCGTTAGATAGTGGCCCACTAGGCGATGTGCCATGTCTACCCTTTTCCCCCTGCACTTGTTTAAGACTGGGGGTTGATTTATTTGTAGTTCATTGGATTATGAGTAATAAATTTTCTGAGTTATCATGTTCAATAGAATACATCTGTCAACCACGAAACCTACCAAAACTACCACATTAACAATTACCTCTGATAGTCCATCAACTTGCTAATCTTCTTCAATAGGATGGCAGGTTCACAAAACTATCATGTTAATAATTACCTTTGATAGTCCATCAACCTACCAATCTTCTTCAATAGGATGGCAGGTCTACAAAACTATCATGTTAACTGTTACCTCTGATAGTCAAACTCATCAGATAATAGCCTATCAAGTGATGTGCCTCTATTCCGACTTCATGGATAGTGCCCCACTAGACGATGTGCCTTGTCTATATTTTTTTAATTCCCCTGCTATGTCTTAATCAAGACTGGGGTTAGTTACTTGGAATCTATTGGATTAAGAGTAACAATCTTTCACATCGTCGAGTGAACATTATACTTTTGACGATCATCACCCCCACAAAGTATGAATGCAGCTTGCATCACTCCCATTTTATCACGTTAACAATACACCTCTGATAATCAACTTATCAATCCTTGTCAATAGGATGATAGGTCCAAAAAATTGCTCAAATCACAATCTTCCCCAGCAGGATACTAAGTCTTCAAAATCTTATTCAAATCACAAGTATCAAAATTCATCGCTTCTGGTGATAAACTCACCTATCAAGTTTCTCCAACGATACGCTAATTCCCAAAATCTTATGCAAGTCACAAGTGTTAGACCCTAGAGGAGGGGGGGGGGGGGGTGATTAGG
>BQKN01000588.1:428359-448726 GCA_022839385.1 Asparagus kiusianus
GGGGGGGGGGGGTGATTAGGGTCTTATGCTAATCTAATCCGATTGAAATGCCAATTAAAACTAATTAACAAATGTATTCTTGCAAGATAGATATACAAAGAGTTATGTGTAAGAATATGCAATATACACAAGGTGATATATCCTATATGATAGAAATATATGCAAGGATATATAAACAACACAAGGGGTAAACAATATGAACTAGATAGTGGATCATATAAATAATGAGCTAATGACAATGGCGACAAGAGATATAGACATAAGTATAAATAAGCGCCAAAGCATACTCAAACACATAATATGATCACGGAGTTCGGACCTTCCGTCCTACGTCTCCGCTCCCCACTCCCGGGGAGAAATCCACTAACACAATCCGGTTTGGAAGCCGGAACTTCTTCTACACACTCGGTTTACAAGTTCACCGAAAACTCTCACACAACAAACACTATGCAATCACACTCTACACCCACTAAGTGTTGGACCTAGCCGTGTCTCCCTCAAGTGCTCGGTTACAACCTTTCTCTAGGCACGTCAACCGACGCCACTCCTCTTGGGACGAACCCCGACTCTCACCACACACTCCTCACTCGGTGTACAAGTGTATTACAAAGTGAATCTCACAATAAGCACAAATATAACAAATGATTGTTCTCAAAACAAGGTGAGAACTCAATTAAGCACAACTCTTAGTCACAAACCCACAATCCTAAATTATATTATGAATGTAAATACAATAAGCTCAAAAGGTTGTGTGTGAACAAAGAGATATAAATCAAAACTAAACTCAATGTAGTTCTAGCTAAATAACAATGATAATCAAATATACAAAATACCTAGAAATGGAGTTTAGAAAACTTCTCAATATATCAAGAGTTGGAGGGAGAATAGTTGAATGCCCAAACACCAATAGATGATCTCCTCAAGCTCTTGTGGAAGTGATTCACAAAACCAAAACACTCAAATGCTTAAAAGCTTATAAACACACTTAAATCAAACATAAACCCTTGATTAAAACTTTCTTAAACTTGTTTTTAAACTCTATTGATTTGTTATTATAGAGGTATGAGGGCATGGGGTATATATAGGCTCATGAAACAACCCCAAAAACCAATAAAAACACCCCCAAAACATTAAAAAAACAAAAAACAGAACTAGCCGTTACAGTAGTAATGGTCGGCTGCTACAGTAACTTTGGTCGACCGGTACGGTCGACCGGGAGCCGTATGCGAAGCTGAGTAACGTCCAGAGACATTTCCGGTCGACCGGTCCGGTCGACCGGAGTTACTGTAGCAGTGCGTAGCTGTTTTGAAAAATCAATTTAAAATAGTAAATGAACTCCAAAAATTATGAAATTTTGTGGGAATGTTCTAGACATGTAGAATAACATGTCAGAGAAAGAATTTCTGAAAAATATTTTCCCAGTTGAGAGAAATAAATATTTGAACACAAATTTACAGTTTTGAAAAACTGTTAACATATACGATTTTGTAAAATCAATTGGGCACAGTAAATCAACTCTAAAAATAATAAAATTTTGAGAGAAGTTTCTAAACATGTAGATAAACATGTCAAAGAAAGAATTTCTTGAATACTACTTCCCATTTATGAAAACTCATCTATTTGGTAAAACATGCACGAACATGTGCACGAACAAAAACATGATTTTGTAAATTCCATTAAACATAACAAATCAATTCCAAACTTGATGAAACTTTGCGAAATGTTTATAAACATGAAAACAAACATGTTAGAAAAATAATTTCTCAAATTGAATTTCTATTTATGAAAACACATGTATTTTGCAAGTGTGTCCAAAGCATGAAAACCCAAAAACATGCATGTATATATATAACTATATATATACATAGAAACCAAATACGTATGTGTATATGATATTAAGCTTAAGGTACTTAACACACATAATATAAAATCTAAACTAGATTACCCAAGCCGATCTTGATCTTCAATAAGCTTGACTTGGTACACTATGCGGATGAAGCTTGAACTTGATCTTTAACTTTGAATAGCGTAGGCTTCTCTCCACAATTCCGCCAACCTCCATTTGATATCGTCGTTGAAGCGCTATTCCATCCATCCTCCAACAACGTTATTTGCCTAGAATAAATACGAAAACACAAACACTAGACAACAACATTAGAAGTAAATTGTTTGTTAAACATCATCAAAACAGGAAGGCCAACAATAAGTACACATTCTCTTGTCACGTTAAAACCAAACCTCTGACAAATCAACTTATCAATCCTCTCCAATAGGATGATAAGTCCACAATATTACTCCGATCATAACAAATTCCCATCATGTTAATACCACACATCTGACAAATCAACTTATCAATCCTCTTCAATAGGATGATAAGTCCTCAAAGTTGCTTCAATCGCAACACAAATTCCTGTCACGTTAACACCACACCTCTGACAAATCAACTTATAAATCCTCTTCAATAGGATGATAAGTCCTCAAAGTTGCTTCAATCGCAACACAAATTCCTATCACGTTAACACCATACCTCTGACAAATCAACTTATAAATCCTCTTCAATAGGATGATAAGTCCACAAAGTTGCTCCGATCGTAACAAATTCCCGTCATGTTAACACCACATACCCGTCAAGTTAATATCACATCTCTGACGACCAAATCAACTTATAGACTCTCTTCAATAGAGCGATAGGCCCATAAAATACTATTAGGTTAACATCACACCTCTAATAGTCAAACCCTCTCTAATAAACTTGTTAATCCTTTTTTAATAAGAATAGCAAGTTTTTATCATAAAATCCCCAGTGGATTAAAGATTTTTCAAAATTATCCTAGTGATAAAGAAAATTTTTGAATTTTACTAAGTAAAAATTCATGCCAAGTCAATATTGTAGCCAGTGATTATCATTAAATTAAAAATCTCTGAATCCATACCTTGTATGTATGGGGAATTTTATCCTGAATCCTAAGTAGGGATAAGTCAACGCCTAATACGCATTGCTGGTTAGTCTTTGACCGTAAGAAGGACAAAAACCCACGTATTCAACATTATGGTATGTCGTTATTAATAACGCCAAAATGCATGCCTTACACGCATGGGGGACTTTATCTCGATTCCTAAATAGAGATAAGTCTGCATCTAAAACATGCTGTCGGGTGGTTCATTCCCACAATAATGGCGAAGTCTATGTATTCAACATCGTAGCACCAAAATCTATGCCTTTTATACATGAGGACTTTATCTTGATCCCTAATTAGTATCTTGATCCCTAATTAGAGATAAGTCTGCATCTAACACATGCTGCCGGGTTACGCATTCCCGTGAAAATAGCAAAGCCCACATATTCAACATCGTGGCAGGTCGTTATTAATAATGCTAAAATCCATGCCTTACACGCATATGGGACTTTATCTTGATCCCTAATTAGAGATAAGTTTACGCCTAACACACGTTACCGGTTAGTATTTTTCCGTGAAAATAACAAAGTCTATGTATTCAAAATTATAGCATCAAGTCTAAGAGGGTTCATTCTCTTAGCACAACATTACATGTGAAACGGATTCAAATAATTTATATGCTAGCCTGACTCAAATGGTAGTCAATAAAGGCTTATCAAATCCGTTAATGACTGAGGGTTTGCCAAAAATCCTGTGCATGTTTACAGGCTCATCAGCTTAATGGATGTGAGCCGAGACTTGAAACAGATGAGCTAAAGACAAGTCTCAGAGACTTAGTCAAAAAATGCATGAGGGCCACCTCCGCATCTCAAGTCGAAATGCCAAGGTCAGACTCGCGTTGCAAACACCAAAACGCCGAGGTCACACCCGTGTTCCAAATTCAAAATGCAAGGGTGAGACCCACGCCTCAAGTTCAAGACGCAGGGGTCCACCCCCGCATTCCAGAAGCAGGATTATGACGCATACCTTCACACAGGTCCTGCATGGTAAATCCATTCAACCAAGATGGCTTTGAAGCGAGTGCAGAGAACGACTCCTTTACGACAATGAATCAACAGCTCCAAGATCAGAGTTGAGATCCAAAGTATTCCGAAAATTCGTCCCAGTCAACTGCGAACTTTCAAAAACTTTGGAGAGGGTTCTGTAGGCTGTCTAAAAATTACAACAGATAGACAATCCCCATCAAACACCAATGATGGAAGTTACAATCTGACGACTTCTAGAAGGTTACAATTTGAAGACTTTCATCGATGAAGGTCACAATCTGACGACCTTCGTAACAACTGATGAAAGCTCTAATCAACAGCCTTCATAATCAATATCAGGAGTTGCAATCTGATAACTCTCATATTTTTAAGGAGCCAAGAAGAAGATTACTGAACAATGGTCTTTGCAACGCTCTACAGAAGAAGCTATAAGTCATTAGCTCCTTCTAAAACGCGGAATTCACCCTCGCGTTTTAGTTCTTGAAACACAGATGGCCCTCACGTTTTTCAACATCCAGCGGGTGCCCAACTCCACGTCTCCAGTCTAAAATGCGGAGTTAGGGTTCTGAACGCCAACTTGGATGTTTGACTTATTCAAACATGAGTTGAACGGTTTCAGAACCGTTTTTCCCACGTTTTGAGGGATTCTCGCCCACGTTGGAGTGGATTTAGGGGTTGGTTTCACCCCTTAATCTCCTATAAATAGGAGAAAACTCAACTGAGTTTAGGCTTAGTTTTTTTGGCTCTCGGATCGATCCTCTTTTCAGCAGCGAAGAAGAGATCAAATGCTGGCTTTTGAGGAGATCGGCTGGAGAGAAATACTTGGCAACAAGGAGATCTTGAGGCATCCTTGAGCAACAACAAATTCACTTGGCTATTAACCGATTTTCGGTTCAAATTAACTCTTTTTTAAGAGTTTAAACTCGCTCTGAGTTATCAACTCGTTCAGAGTTTCAAACTTGCCACACAAGTTCTTCACAACATCAAATCGTGAGGAGAAGATATCGTTCTAGTGAATCAAGACGTTCGGATCGTCAACAGAGAGCAAATTTGACGTGAGCATTCGAAGGAGGCACTCCATCGCCACCGTGAAGAACCCAAAATTAAACAAAGGGGAGAATCCAAATCATTCTTCTCTCTTTTGTAATCGGAATCCAAATTGTAATTAAGATCGAGAGAATACAAGTCAATTTTCTTTTATTCTTTTTACTATAAATTTTCCACCAAACAGAGGTCAATCCAAAACTCATATTCATCAGTGATAGTCTTTCACCAAACGAAAAAGAAGAGTTGATTGCCCTCATTAGGGAAATATATCGATGTTTTCGCCTAGAATTACGAGGACATGCCAGGACTTGATCAAAACATGACGATGCATCGCCTCAACATCAAACCGAATGTCAATCTGTTAAGCAACAACAGAGACAGTTTCATAATACTGACACAAATCTAAACGCTTACAAAATATCAATAGAGTTGTTGAGTAAATTTAATTGTGCGATTGTTATTATATAATATTTATTTTGCGTGTCTGAATAAAGTGTGGACATCATTATTAACCATTGTTTAAAGAGGACTAGGTTTAGTGCATGTGCAATGCATCGTTAAATGCCGTGATTTAGTATATTTGATTTATTTCCTTATTAAAATTTATTTCTTGGTTCTATTTTGATAGTTTTTGCTCACTTATGTTTCTAAACTTTTGCATTGTGTGATTATTTATTTTCTTTATTGTTCATTTAAATGAAGTACAACCAACTTAAAATTTCATACTGATAATTAAACAAGTATAATCCGAATCCAATTTGAATTATCATGTTATTTGGACCGGCAAGAAACCAGACTTTACCTGAGAGAGTATAGCGTTATAAAAGTGAAAAATACTTCAAAAATAGTGTTACAAAGGGAAATTAAAAAAAAGATTGTTTTTGCTAAATAATTAGCAAAATCGACCATTTTGCTAATTATTTAGCAAAATCGATATCTTTTTGACCAACGGACCAAAAAGAGGTTGATTTTAAAAAACATACAGCTCAAAATATACAGGACTACTAGTCCCGTATGTTTTGCGTGAACTAATCGGTGATTAGTGCTCATAGAAAACATACAGGACTACTAGTCCCATATGTTTTGGGCACTCATTTATTCTGCCCAGCTAACCCACGGGACTACTAGTCCCATGGGTTTGCTGGGCAGAACTAATGAGTCTCTGCTTAACGTACGAGACTAGTAGTCCCGTACATTAAGCATAGACTCATTTGCTCTGCCCATCAAACCCACGGGACTACTAGTCCCGTGGGTTTGATGGGCAGATCATTGGGCAGAACAAATGAGTGCTCGACAATTCTACGGGACTAGTACTCCCGTAGAGTTGTCAGGCTATATAAAGCCCAGTTGTGCCCCAAATTAGGGTATAACCGTTCATTCTCTCCCACTCCCTCTCTCTCTCTCCTAATCTCTCTCACTCCCGATCTCCCTCCCTCTCTCTTTCCCGATCTCTCTCTCTCTCTCTCTCTCTCTCTCTCTCTCTCTCTCTCTCCCCCCCACAAACCTGAACTCAACCTCTCCCAAACTGATCTCCCTCCTAAACCCAATCTCCATCTCTCCCAAACCCGACCCAATAATCTTGATCTTCATCTCTCTCAAACCCAACCCAACAATCCCGATCTCCCTCTCTCCCTCTCTCCTAAACCTGATCTCTCTCTCTCTCTCCCCCAAACCCAACTCACCTCTTCTTCCCTCAAATCTGACGTTGGTGTCGTCTATTCTATCTGACGCCGATGTCGTCTATTCTCTTCGACGTCGTCTATTCACTCCGACGCCGATGAGATCTGAAAGTTCATCAAAGTATAAATTTCTTATTTTTCATAAATTTCTCGATATTTTTTTAGTTAATATTGTATATCTAGAGGAAATATTTTAATTATGATTATCAATATGGAAAAGAAATCTAATTTGTATATGATGAATTTTATTTTTTAGTTAAAATGGTGAATGGAATACCGATTATTTGCTTATTCAATGGAAAACTGAGTGTTGGAATGAACAATATGTCTATATATGATAGAGGCTCTAGAAAAATGTTCATGTTATCTAGAAATTATAATTTCGATAGAATGATGGAGCAAGTATACAGAGTTACTGGAGTTAATCATGCCGAAAATGCCATTAAGGTCTTCTGTAATTGTCCAATAAATGAAAATAGAATAATTGCTATAGAGATCACCAATGATGAAGAATTGAATGATATGATTGGACTTGCGGGGAAAAAAATCTCAATCGAGTTATTCATTGAAAATATTCTAATGTTTGGGGTTGTTGAAGTTTCATATGCTCACAGAGAGTTCTCCCACATGCTTGAAAATCAAATCTCGTTATCTCAAAGTACCTTGCACTTAAAAAATAACTCGGGTGCAAGGTCAAGTGACATGTTTCACAACGCACCGGGTCATGTTTCAGTTAATTTATCGGTTGGTTCTATAATAGAAGAGGATGATGATGTAGATGCTGATGATGATAATGAAGTTGTTAATGAGGAGGAACGTCTTGATAGTATGCAGTGTGCAATTGGAGAAACCAATAATGATGTAAGTTAGATGAATGAATATTGTGTAAACAACGATTATGTAGAGTTTGAAGAACCGTTGCTAGAAGAGTTTGAAAATGATGAGTGGATAAATACCTCACAAGGTGAGTTTGTTGAGCCTGGTCCTAATTTCGATCGACCCGAGGACTTCACTTTTAAAAAGGGAGATCTTTTCGAGAATAAGAAAAGCTTAGTTTTCGCTATACGTGAATGGGCAATCAAGAACCGGGTCAAATTCAAGCCGGTTAAAACCAATACAACTAGCTACCATATAAAGTGCTACTTTAATGAGAAAGGTCAAGGAGAGAATGCAAGTGTTGTAGACAATAGAAATTCAAAGTGTCCATGAAAGCTTAATGCGGCTGTTAGGAAAAAAAATCTAATGGGCAACTTATAATCTTAAGTTATTACGGACTTCATACATGTTGCAATCCAACTGTCAATAATGATCATAAGACATCAACTTCCTCTTATATCATGAAGCTAATTATCCCGAAGTTAGGCAGGAACTTGATCTTACTCTAGGACAGATAATTACATGGGTATATAATATGAAAAAAATAACTATATCCAAGTATAAAGCATATGATGCACGGAGGAAGACGTTGACTAAAATCTTTGGAGATTGGGAGGAATCTTACCAACTACTTCCGCATTATCTTGCAGCAATTAAGAGGAAAAATTTGGGTACCGAATATGAGATAGTGGCTAAGGAGATCACGTCGGAAATGGAGAGGTTCATCCGAGTATTTTGGGCATTTGGGCTTGCTATCAAAAGGTTCTCTTTTTGTCGTCCGCTCTTAAGCATCGATGGAACACATTTATATGGCAAGTACAAAGGAGTGCTCTTGGTTGACCGGTGTAGATATAAATGGTGGGCTATTTCCAATAGCTTTTGCAGTTGTGGAGGCAGAGGACACATCGAGTTGGAAGTGGTTTTTTTAATGTATTTATAGATACATTCTGACTGTTCAAAGTCCAAGAGTTATTACTTTTATTTCTGAACAGATGAAAGGAATTCCACGAGCCTTGCACGAGGGGTGGAGTGCACCACATCATCACCACTATTGCTTGCGTCATATAAGAGCTAATTTTAAGAAAAAACAAGGAGAGGATAATTTACAAAATTTATTATGGCAAGCCGGGTGTGCCACTGACCCATCAGTATATGAGCATTATAGGGAGAAAATTAAACCTATCAGTAGAAGCACACAATTGGATTGAAGAAAACTTGAAGCCGTAATATAAAGATCGATGGGCATTATGTAAAGATGGTGGAGTGCGGTATTGCATGATGACAACTAATTGCTCTGAAAGTTTCAATGGCGTACTAAAAAGTACCAGTGCTATGCCAATTCAATCCTTAATTGCAAGGATGTTTTATAGATTGAACGCATACTTTAATAAGAGACGTAATGATGGTGCAAATTGGACGAGTAAGTACACTCCAAAAAATAAGATAATTTTGCAGAAAAGGATTGTGACTATAAGAACATGTAAAATTGAACTATTCAACGACAATGAATGGGAGGTTAAAGATTGTGATGGTACTTACACCACCAATCTCTATGACCATGAGTGTAGTTATACTTGTAGTATACCACAATTATGAAAACTACCATGTGAACATGTTTTAGCGGCTAGTTCTGGTCAGGGTGATAACGCTAGATTGATTTATGATCGGCATTGCTCAGCTTAGTATTCAACAAATCATTATCGAAAGGCTTATAAGGATAGTTTTCATCCTTACGACGATATTCATTATTGGTCGAATTTGTACATACCATATATATTACCACCTCAATACGAAAAACAAATAGGACGACCTCGCTCTATGCGCATTAGAGGTACTATGGATCAAGGCCGGGAAGGAGTAGCGTCACGAATAAGATGTGGACAATGTAGTCAATTATGGCATAATAAGTCTCATTGTCCATCAAGAGCAAGTATATAGCAATTAATTGGTAAAATATTTTCTATTTCTATCTCTATTTTTTATTATTATAGTCTTATTGATTTGGCAGAAACTAATAAGTTAAAAATTATATGTACATGTATATACACGATGCTTCCCGAGTCGGTTACTGATGAAGTCCTCTATGATCAGTTACGCCACCGTTCAGAGAGCATATCGTTTACATCGGTAATGATTCTCTATTTTTTACTCATAAGTTTACAGACATATATTAATTATTCATTGTTATATTCTAATATTTGTTTTCATTTTTATTGCAGAGAGGACAAGAACTGGTTATGATTGATCATAACCTTGGACATACTCGCTGGCCACTTGATGATTCTCGCATTATTGCTTTAGTACATCAAGTTGGTTTTCTCACTTGCTCAAAATTGTGATGGATGAAGCTCGATTAGGCCCTGCTTAATGCATTGATGGATCCATAGAGACTGGAGGCTAACACTTTCCATCTACGTATCGACGAGGCAACTATTACTCTTCAGGACGTAGCGGTGATCATTGGTCTCCGCATTGAAATCCCTTGTGTTACGGGGACTGATAGACATGTTTGGCAAAGTATATGTGATGATTTGTTAGGACTATCTCCAGAGTCTTTGCCTGGAGGATATATTAGATTGAAGTGGCTAAAGGAGAATTTTGTAAACCCTTTGCCAGAAGATGCATCAGAAGTCATGATCCAACAACATACTAGAGCATATATTTTACACATGATCGGGACCCTTCTTTTTCCCGACTCAAGTAAACATAAAGTCCATTTGAGGTAAGACAACTTATTATTGTTATAATGCAATTGAATTTGATAAAGAGAGATTTTTGCTCACTATTTTTATAAAATACAACTAACGCATTTGAATATGTGATAGGTGGTTACCACTTCTCGAGGACTTTGACATGTGCGGCATATTATCATGGGGTAGTGCTGTTTTAGCATACCTATATCGAGAAATATCGAAGATTGCTTTAATGCAAAATAAAGAGCTCAGGGGATGTTTAATATTATTACAAGTTTGGGTATGGGAGAGGTTGGTTTTGAGATCGTGATTATGTGAGATCCGAGAGTTAGATGGACATATTCCACTAAGTTGTAGGTAAAAATCATTGAATTTAATTTAAAATTTAAAATTTTGAACAAAAACCTATCGTACCTAAAAATGGAATGTCACTAAAGCGTACGATGAGACCCCGGTAAGACAGTTAGATTTTTACAGAGGGGAGCTCAACTGGATGAAAATTTTTTAGGTATCAAATTTGAATTGAAGTCGTTTAAAGCTACCGATAAATTTCAAAGAGTTATTAATATATGAAGTATTTTGTAGTTCGAGTGGCAACAATACACACCTTACCTACCTCGTCTACAGTTGATTTGTATGGAGGGACACGACATATGGAGGGCTAGAGTTCCTCTCATTTGTTACAAAATTGTGGAGATGCACGTGCCGGATCACATGTTTAGATAGTTTGGATTCGCGCAGCACGCTCCATAATATGTCAAAAATAGAAAGAAAGACTTTTAAAGGTGACCATCAGATTGACTGGCGGAATACAAATCATTCATACATTGTAAGATGCAATGATCGGCATCAACTTATTGTTGATCAACTTTATCCTCCGATTGAGGAAGTCGATTACATTAGATGATATTGGGGGATTACTAGACGTTGGATAATCACTCAAACCATGCCTCCGGTCGACGAAATCAAGATTCACTCCCAACAATCCCGATATGTACCAAGAGGGGTAGATGAGAGACAATGGGTAAGTAATTGTAAAAATTATCATAGAGTTTTCAATCTCTTGTTAGCTTTTGATTTCTTATATGTATCAATATTTTGCAAATAATTGTAGATAGACGCTATGGACGAGGTAGAGGGGATTGCAAATGAGGGTATTGCTACCGTCATAGGAGATTTAGTACACATATCATTCTTGCATTGAATAGTGGCGAGAGTTCGTAGAGCTTTTCGACAAACTCATGAGGATCAGCATGAAGGTCGCGAGTAGGTGGCGTATGAAGATACTTTATATGTATGCCGACAAAGACGTGGTAGATCTTGCTTACACGACGATGAAGCTGGTCTGTCACAGCATGCGGGACCGTCACAACCCCACACACAACCAGAGAGCGAGCATATACAAGCTCAAGTTGAAGGAGGCTGCTGACGATCTGAGCGAGTGCAAAGAGGGAGACGACAGGGGAGGGGCGGACTTTTAGGTTGTTAGCTTTTCCACTAATATTATATATTGTCGTATGGAATTATTAATACATTTAGATTTATTTAGCTTAGACTACATATTATCTTATGGGTAGACTTAATACATTTGGAATTGTTTAGAATTTTGCCATATTGGTATGCATATGACATGTATATTGTGTTTTGATGTACTGAATTGAGTAAACTTGTTATTATCTGATATTTATTTCATCAAATTTGTGTTGTGATGTTGTGTATTTTTTAGGTTTGTGTTAAAATTTTGTGAAAATCAATGTGGAGATTTGTGTATTTTTTAAATTTGTGTTGTGAAAATCAATGTATACAATGTGGATAATATTTTTCATGAAAATTTTGGTCAAATAATACTGTATACGAAGTTAGAGGCCTGTGCATGTTTTATGCATGTTTTGCCTCTGCCTAGTAAACCCACGGGACTAGTAGTCCCGTGGGTTTGCTGGGCAGAACAAATGAGTTCCCAAAACATACGGGATTAATAGTCTCGTATATTTTGTGTGAGCACTAATCACCGATTAGTTCAAGCAAAACATACATGACTACTAGTCATGTATGTTCTGAGCTGGGCGTTTTTTTAAAATCGATCTCTTTTTGGTCTGTTGGCCAAAAAAATATCGATTTTGCTAAATAATTAGTAAAATGGTCGATTTTGCTAATTATTTAGCAAAAACGATCTTTTTTAAAAAAATCCCTGTTATAAAAGGAATATGAATAATTAAAGCTAATAAGAAAAGATGATTAGTTAACAGTGGGCTAAAACAACACAAAAGAGAATATAGAGTTTGTTCGTAATCCTTTATAGACTTTAAAAAAAATCATCATAAACTAAATATTAATGCTAATTCTAGCACACTTTTATATGATAAAAGCATCCATATAAGCATATAAAAAAACTAAAAGATTCTCATAAAAATTTCTTCTAAAGATTCCTAATTTACTAAAAAAACTATTCTATTAAATATTCAGAAAATAATGTCTTTCATTCCTTCTCCATCTTTATCTTTTTCGATAAAATTAGACTACTTTTAGATGATGAAAAGGAATGATAAATCTTAAATTAGAAGTTAAATTTATATATATTAATGAAAGAATATCAAACAACTACGCCTTTTTTTGCTGAGATTTGAAATTTTAGTTCTTTTTTGTGATTTTGAATTTTTTTAGTTTGTTTTTTTATAAAATTTAAAACTTTGATAATGTTTTTTAAAAATTTTAAATTTTAAGTTGGATGCTTGTAATTTTCATGTTTTATCTGTTGGTAGTGAGTTTTCAAATGTTAGGATATTTCTTATATTTATTGTAACTCTAAAATTTTAACGGTGTATTTTTGCAATTATTAAAACTTTGGATTGTTTGTTATAAAATTCAAAATTTTAACAGTCTGCTGATACTTTTTAAGTTTAATATATGCTACTTATAAGTTTTAAAATTTCATGGTTTTTTGTGATTTTTAACTTTTGAAGAAGTGAATGAGTTTTTTGTAATTTTTATAACTTCAACGTTATTTTCATAAATTTTAAATTTTTATGTAGCTGATGGTAAGCCCATAAATTCATCTTTGTTATTTTCAAGTTTTGAAATTTTAGAATTTCAGAGTGCTTTTTTATTATTTGAACATTTGAGGTTTTTTATTATTTGAACATTCGGTTTGGTATAGTGAGAACAACTACATCAACAGTTTAAAAGTTTTGTTTTTGGTTAAATGTTATTGTAATACCAAAAGATTATTAAAATAACAAAATAAGGCAAAATGAGGAGTTTGGTTTTGTGTGTGTGTGTATGATAAAATGAGTTGGTGAGATAAGATTTTATCATGAAATGCCCACTAGGATATCCGATATGATGATCGACACCATTCATCCTGATTTACACCCCACATAATTTCTAGGTACAAAAAACTATATTGTTTATAAAATTTTAATCATTATTTTATTTAATGTAAAAGGGACGGCTATTTAGTTATCTGAAAAATTAATATATTAAATTAGTTTCATTCCTACTCTATAAGACTCCAAACTTTATGAAAATTTTATCGTGTACATTTGATGATGCTTTGAGCAAGATATGTGCAAATTTTGAATTGACAAGCTGATTAGTGTGTGTATATAAACTCTCTTAATTATGCAGACGTCAAAATTTCATCCAAATATTATCATATGACACTTATAATCATCGACAAAGAATGTATGTGTGGGTGGGTGTTTTGTTTTTTTCTAGGGGGTTCTTTTTTGCGGGGGGTGAGAGGGGTGCATATGCAAATTACCTAAGCCCGCATATAATATTTGGTGAGTTTCACCCACAAAGCAGATAATCCTAGCTCTTTGGCATAAGAGTTTGAGTCTTAGGGTCAGTTTGGTTACTTTCTTGGAAACAAAAGAAAAGAAAAACAAGGATGGAAACCATCATAGTATGGTTGCTTTACTTTCCTCTCCAAAGCCCATGAAATAGGTTTGTTTGATTATGGACCACATCATCCAAATAAGAGATTGTCACATCATCTCTTTTCGTGGTATTTCTTGGTTTCAAAAAGTAAACCAAACAAAGAAAAATAAACTTATATAGAAAAAGATGGTGTGGACATCACATTTTTTAGTTTTCCTCCATTGTCCATAAAAAATGGAGCAATCAAACAACCCCTTATCACATATGTTTCCTTTTGAATTCAAATTTTAATTGTTCAAACCAAGACCCGAATCCTTTAAGACTATTCATCCAAAAATTCCATCACAATCCCCTCTTGCAATGCTGTTCTTTTTTCATTTTTGGGAGTTTTTTCTGTTAGATTTAAAATTCAAATTCAACAAATTAACCATTTTCTTTTTTATTATTTCCCTCAAATTGAGTCTTGATGCTTTTTTCTCAATTCTAGAGATAACTAAAATTCAGGAAACCCTGAAAGTACAATATTTTCCTTTTTTCAGCCTTTTCTTATTTTTATCATGAGTCATGACTAACAAATTTTATTGGTTAATCATTGTTGTTTTTATCTTTTTTCCTTTATGTATTTAATATTTGTATTGATTATTTGATATATTTCCTAAACTCTATATATCTTAGAACTATATTTTTATCCATTTATCCATTGAAGAGCGTCATGCCTAATTTTTCAATTAAATTTTTACTCAACTTTGTTTTTATAGTCAATGCAAACTCTATGTATGTGTTTTTGTGGATATATTTCTTTCATCATCATCGTATTTGTTTATTTTTTCCCTCTCCAATGTTTAAATCTTGACTATGCTAGTACTTAGAATTAATTAGCATTTGAGTGTCATATCAAAACATACAAGTGAGATTTTTCATATTTGCATAATAGAAAGTATTAAATTGTTAATTTTATACAACTTAGCGTATAGAAATGTCACAAGAAACAAATGAAGGTATTTAAGTGCAAAGTGACTGAAATTATAAGGTATTGAGTGCTATTTAGTTGAGAAAATGAAATGGGCCCAAAAGGTGGTTGCTTGCACACAAAAAAACACTAATGTAAAGTTTATTAAAAGGTAATTATTTGGTAATTAGGATTACTTGAAGTACGTGAGAAGCATGTGCTCTTTTCCTTATTTCATTCAAAATTAAGGAAGGAATTAGGTTAGGATTAGACCCTTATTCAAGGTTTACCCTTTTCAATTTCATCTTCATTACCTCCAAATTTCTTAATATTCAATATTGTTATCTTCTAGTTCAAGCTCAATTTCAAAGAAAGGTGGACTGAATTAAAGAAATGACGGTTGTTTGAACATGCCCTTTGTCTCTTCTTTTCCTCACCATCATTTCTTTGCTTCAATCCATACCTCTTTGAAATTGAGCTTGAGCATGAAGAGGACAAGTTGAATATTTAAGAAATGGAGATGATAAAGGTGAAATTAAAAAGGGAAAACTTTAATTAAGACCGAACCCTAAACCAAAATTTCCCCTAATTTTGAATAAAAGTGGAAGAAAAGCATGTACTTCACTTGCTTCAACTAAACCTGATTACCAAAATAATTACCCTTTAATATTTTCTACGTCAGCAATTTGCATGTTTTTCTGATGGGCAACCAAGTTTTGGGCCTATTTTACCATCGGGCCAAATACTAAAATAATGCCAGAGTAACAAAAAAATGTCAAAATGGCACAGTGGGTCAATTTTTAAAAAAATACTAATATAGCAATTTAGCCTTTGTTTATATATAATTACTATAACTATTGCTTATTTTGGGCTACTTTTCAATGTGGAAATGTTTTGGCCATCCTCACTTAATCTATTGTTCTTTGTCTTTTCCTGAGAACCACTCTCAGTTTAATACAACCCTTACAAAAGAAAATTTGTTAAATAGATTTTTATACTTGAATGGTTTGTTGGTGATTTTATGGTAATCAATTTGCTTAAAAATTTTGATATTCTTAGTCAGTAGTACCCGATGTGAAATTTTATTCTAACAAAATTAAAAATTGGTTTTGAAAAGTTGTTAACTTGACTTTCTTTGAATGTATGTGATTCATTTCTTCATATGTATTTCTCATAACTCTCTCTCTCTCTCTCTCTCTCTCTATATATATATATATATATATATATATAAGATTTGACTTTGATGTGAAATTATATTTTTTCCCTTCCTTTATAGAACTAATCTTCATTGTCTTCTTTTTCCTTAGACGAGCTCAAATTTTCATAAAACAACTAAAAATTTTCTAAAATAAATTTTTAATTTTATGACACTTTGTTTTTCAAATTTATGGCTCTTTGATGATTATACATCAAACTTTTCAAAGTTTGAATAATACTTTATTACAAATCCATGCATTACTCGAGTCTGAAACTACTATATACTAAAAACTCTATACCTTGTAATTGATACTTTGCAAATTTTCTTAGTTGTGATACATGTCAGCTTCTAAGGTGAAAGAATCAAATTTAATCTTTACATTTTTTTTGAAATGACAGGTAGGGTACCCTAATCAGTCAAGTCCTAAATAACACTCTGTCTCAAAAATGAAGGGACAGAAACAGACACTAGTAAAAAACTGGGCATTGGCGACGGGGTATTGGCGACGGATTTGAAATCCGTCGCCAATGCAAACATTAGCGACGGAACATTAGAGACGGGGTTGTCCCCGTCACCAATGTTTGTATTGGCGACGGATTGAAATCCGTCGCCAATGATTTTCTGTCGCCCATAACCTTAGGCGACGGGAAAACATTGGCGACGGATCGAATCCGTCGCCAATAAGTATTGGCGACGGAGTCTATCCGTCGCCAATGAGTATTGGCGACGGATTTGATCCGTCGCCAATGTTCCGTCGCCAATAAATATTGGCGACGGATATGATCCGTCGCCAATGATCCGTCGCCAATGAGTATTGGCGACGGATTCGATCCGTCACCAATAAGTATTGGCGACGGATCGAATCTGTCGCCAATACTTACATCATATATATAGTATAAAGGAATAATTTTTATTTATGAATTATTCTTTAATACTCGAAAATTAAATTCTTTAGCGGAATAGATATACTTTGATATTTGATAAGTATTCGTTTAGAGAAAATGATGACTTTGATTAGTTTAGAGAAAATGATGCGAAAAGTGAAAATAATGAGAAAATGGTGAGATACCTAGGAGATCATTTTTAGTTGTACGTGTCACGAACATGTAACCATATTGATATTGCTAATGATATAGCAGAACTTATCATAGCCCTTTTTAATTAATTAGGAATATGATATATATTGGAGAAAAAAGAAGTTTTTAATGGATTTGGGTTTCCACGTTGTAATGAGACAACTACATATAGGTCCAAATGGGTTGGATTTTTATAATTAAAAGTTAAGATATACTGGTAATAATAGTTAGATTTAAAGGTCCAAATGGGTTATATTGAATCCGTCGCCAATGAGGATATCATTTTTAGTTATACGCGTTACGAACATATAACCATATTGATTTTGCTAATGATATACCAGAACTTATCATATATATTTTCAATTAATTAGGAGTTCTATGTTAGTTTAAATTTTGTTTTTTACTCTTTATATGCTAGCAGATTCGATGAGCTCTACTATTCTTTATTCTTTATGCTAGCAGATTCGATATGTGCTCTACTATTATTTATGCTAGCAGATTCTATGTCACACTCTACATCATTAATGAATTTGAGATGAGCTAAATGATATTTAATCACTAAAGAAATGAATGAAAATTGTCACGCTCCAAAACTTTAGTGAATATTCATAAACACGGGTTACGAGACAACATCGACCTTTGCACAAGACAAGTCCCGTTAATGTGTCCCGTTAATATTGCCAATGCTAATGTGTCCATCGTAAAAAAATAAACATTAGTGATTGATTATCCCATTGTTAATGAGTGGCCACTGCAAAAAAATTAAGAATTATTTTTATATTAGTCCCTCAAATCTATAATATTTTAAAAGTAGTCCACCAAATTATGTAAATTGCTACATTTAGGGATGTAAATGAACCAAATAATTAACAAATAGTTTGATAATTGTTCAAATAACTATTCAATCATATTCAATGAGTATTAGCGACCAGATGTATATTCGATTCATTTTTTTATTAAATATTCGTTTGAAATTGATCACATGCTATTATTTGTATTATTGCATATATGATGTCATATTTGTGAGTTTTTGACTTCATCTTTGATTAGTTTAGAGAAAATGATGAGAAAATGGTAAAAAAATCAAAAAATCTTAGATCTTAAATAATCTTAATCAAATAATCATTTCTACTTAAGTTTTATATACCGAATTATATACCGATTTAAGACTCAAATAATCTTAAATTTATTTTCTAATTAAATTTTGATTTAAATAAATACACATCATACATATAGTATAAAAATTAAATTCTTTAGCGGAATAAATATACTTTGATATTCGATAAGTATTCGTGAGTTTTTGGCTTCGGCTTTGATTAGTTTAGAGAAAATGATACGAAAAGTGAAAATGATGAGAAAATTGTGAGATACCAATGAGGAGATCATTTTTAGTTATACGTATTACGAACATGTAACCATTTTGATCATTCTAAAATTTTTTTTTGTTTATTCTTTATGCTAACAGATTTGATGACCTCCACTACTCTTGGCTTTATTTACGAATGAACTTGAGCATGCGAACATCATTAATGAATTTGAGAGGAGCTAAATGAGATTTAATCACTAAAGAAATGGATGAAAATAGTTTGGATAAAGTTCTATTGGAGTTTTTATAAGGTTAAGAGGAGAAAGAGTCGTCGAAATTGAGATAGAGCGAAGATGATATCTGTTGGATACAAAAAAGAAGTTTTTAATGGATTTGGGTTTTCACATTTTAACGGATCAACTAGGTCCAAACGGATTTGATTTTAATAATTAAATGTCAAGGAAAACTGATAATAATAGTTAGGTTTAAAGGATTGTTTCTTTAAATCTAATTAGTGTTAACCAGGGGACCTAATTGTAAACATTGTGATGATTTGAGGGATGTAATAGAAATTTCCTTGATTTGAGTGACTAATTTTGAAATATTAAAGATTTGTTAGTTTTTTTTATATATCTTTATGATTTTTTATTAGTTTATTTTATTTTCCTCGAACTAAAAGAAAATATTTCTTAACCACTATCTTCTAATTTGTTTTTGCTTTTTAATCCTTTTTATGAGTTAATTTTTTTTAAATTGAAAAAAAATAATAAATAAAAACTTTAAATTTTATTAATTTATTGAATATTTAATTAATACATAGTCTAAATTTTAGTACTCTAAATATATCCCTAAATAAAACATCACTTTCTCTTCGTTAACCAGCTTCCCCCCAAAAATTTCCCCCAAATTCTAAAATCCCGCCCTCTCTAAAATCCAGCCTCCTCAAAAATTTCCCCCATTTCTAGGGTTTCGAAGAGATCTCTATCGACGACGCTAACCCTAACCCTAGCCATGAGGCGCGTCATCGAAGAGATCTCTGACGACGACGATTGGGGCAACTTCAAACCCTCTCGAATCCTCAAGAAGCCGAAACCTGCGGCCTCCTCAACTGCCGCCTCTTCCGCCGTCAACCTCTCCGACGACGACGACGACGGCAAAAAATGAAGAAGAAGAAGAAGAAGCTGAGATCAAAATCAATGGGAGGTCGTTGCTCAAGATTCTCCATTTGTTGGTGGGGATCTCATCACTTGAGGAGCTCTTCAGTCCTCGAATCTGACGATTACGGTACTTCATCGATCGATTCATCCTTTCCTCTTTTAATTTCCTTCATTTTTGCCTAAATTTTGTTTTTTTCATTCGATTTCTGTAGAAAATGGGGGGAAATCCGATCGTAATGCTATCCCGCAATTTTCCGAGTACAACCTCGATGAGCTCAGATCGGCCACCGACAATTTCTCGCCGGAAAATATCGTCTCCGAGCACGGGGAGAAGGCTCCGAACGTTGTTTACAAAGCTCAGCTCTTTGACGGCGGCCGCATTGTCGCCGTCAAGAGATTCAACAAGTGGGCATGGCCGGATTCTCGTCAATTTCTCGTCCGTCCATTCTCTCTCTCTCTTTCTCTCTCTCTCTCTCTCTCTCTCTCTCTCTCTCTCTCTCTCTTTTCGGGGGGCGTTTTTTGTTAGATCTAATAAAAACTTGAGATCTAAACCATAAAGCCATG
>BQKN01000589.1:0-13458 GCA_022839385.1 Asparagus kiusianus
AAAAAACTCCCCTCAGCTATTTTTTTGGATACGAGGGAAACATTATAATGAAAAAGGATCCCCAAGATAAGGCCCGTGTTTGAGCCCCCTACTCTTACCAGTAAACCCTGGGTGAACTGGCCACCCTATCCCATCCAGTCACCAAGTTAGTAGGACACTTAAGGGTCATGGGTGGCAAACCTCGAACCCGATCATTTGGCCACGAAAATTGCTAACTTAAAACTGAGTACATCTTTATCAAATTTGGGGTCTTGTAAATAATCTATCTCAACTTCAGAATTTTGATTTAACCCTATAAACTTTTCTTACTTAACCGCTCAAAACTAATATCATTGAGTCCAATCTATTATATGACAAGTATTTGACTTGGAAAGACCAAAATATCCCTCAATCCTAAAAAAATTAGATTGGTTTTTGTTAGATTAAAGAAAAAGAGGAGATATAGAGGGAAAAAGAATTATAAATTGGTTGTGGTCCTTTTATTATCGGTTGAAAGTTCTTTTAACTAAAATAGCTTTCTTCAAGAGGGTATTTTCTCAAAATTGCATATTCAAGTAATACATTAAGGGGTTTTGTTGAGAGAAGTGTAAATGATGAGGGGGTTTTATGAGACACGCTATAGTCGAGGGGTGTTTTCTAAAATCGCACCAAAGTTAAGAGGGGTTTCTACAGCACCCTCATAGTTAGAGTGTTTTGTCAAATTAAATCAATTGAGTTTTTTTAGACAATCCTCATAGGAGAGAGAGTTTTCAAACAAAACACTTTTTTTTAAATTTGGCTTGTTTATATTTATGTCCCTCACATTTTTAATAATTCAATTTTAGTCCCTTAAATTGTAAGCAATTTCAAAATTTTGAGGGAATAATATGGAATTATTGGAGCTCTAGAATCAAGGAACTTATATCTAAATTATCTTTAAATGTTGCTCTTATAGGCAATGTATTAAATATTGGCCGGTATATATTGCTATATTGACTGATATATCAGGTTAAAGAACTTACTCGATAATATTTATGGTTTTATGTTATTTTATTTTATTTCGGGATTTTTTCTAATATATCGATCGTTATCAAAAATATTAGCCAACACATCCCTTTGAAGACATCGACAATATTGAGTCATTTTTAATTTGATTATGGGCTAGGGTTTGGGTCATGTTTGGAAACAAAAACCAAAACCCACAAAAGCCTCAAAATTCACAGTCTCAGATCTCTCCACTCTCATCAGTCTTAGCTCTCCTAAAATTTTAAGCATATATTTTCATGTAAATTCTTACGTTCAAAATTCATTAATATATTAGATTATAACTTACAATGTTATATTATGTATGAATATTATCTCATCTGACACTCGGTATTTTTTACATATCCCTAATTTCTGCAATCTGATATCATAGATTTTAGTTGTATAATATTTATCTAATGTCCAACACTTTATAGTAGTCCTGTGCAAGCCTCTTTTAAAGTTTTCTAAGAAAAGTATATAATTTTAGGAAATAATTCAAAATCTTGAGACTTATTTAAAATATGATGCTTTAATTTTTCCACACCTCTTGTACTATATATATGTAAGCTAAGCCTAGGGCCTCATATTATATGATGAATATTATCTATTAATAGGATCAAATACTATTATTTGTGGTTAACAAATATTTCAAATCATTATAGACTTGATTGAACTTAAATACCTTATAGCTTATGAAAGTTATATATCTCCACTTGTATCGTGTTGTACTTAAATATCCTAATATTTTCTAAAATTGCATGTTTGTACCTACTGTCCTGTTACCTAAATGCAAGAATACTCTTTGTAATTTTCCAATATGAGTGTCATGGTATAATTCTAGGATAATTCTATGTTTCTACTCTTTCCATAAATAATTAATAAACATGCAATTGACTACTAATATATTATTATACATTAGTAATAAGTAATATGATGTAGAGTTTTACAATAACACTGAAAGGTTTAGTGAGCAAGTTAGACACCTCCACTTGTTTCTTGCTGCACTTAAATATCCTAATGTTTTCTAAAATTGCATGTTTGTACCTTCTGTCCTGTTACCTAAACACAAGAATACACTTTGTAATTTTCCTATATGAGTGTCATAGTACAATTTTTGGACAATTCTATGTTTTCTACTCTTTCCATAAATAATTTATTAACATGAAACTGCCAATTAATATATTATTATACATTAGTAATAATTTATATGATGTAGAGTTTTACAATAACATTGGAAGTTTTAGGGACGAAGTTAGACAAAATTGAAATGGTATATAATATAATTAATTAACAATAATAGTTAATTTAGTTTAGTTAGGATTAGAATGTAATATCAAAAAAGAATAGGGGTAATATAGTCCATAGAAAGTTTTTCCATAACTCCCTCTTTTAAAGGGAGTATGATATGATTATTAACATGCAACTGCCTATTAATATATTATTATACATTAATAATAATTTATATGATGTAGAGTTTTACAATAACATTAAAACTTTTAGGGACCAAGTTAGACAAACTTGGAGTGGTATATAATATAATTAATTAATAATAATAATTAATTTATTTTAGTTAGGATTAGAATGTAATATCAAAAAAGAATAGGGGTAATATAGTCCATATCAAGTTTTTCCACAACTCCCTCTTTTAAAGGGAGTATGATATATATATATATATATATATATATCACTAGTAGAAAAATGAACAAACTAGATGAAAAATATTTCCTTCTAGGTTGTTCTGTTTAGTTTAACTTAATCTAGACGGAAGATTTTCGTTTAGAATACCAAACTAGACGGTTTATATATTTTTTTAATTTATTGACAACCTAGATGGAACTTTCTGTCTAGGTTGCAACCTAGACGAAAACTTTCTATCTAGGTTGCGTTAAAAAATACAAAACCTAACCCTAACTGTGACGGCCCTAGGTTGACACAAGGCTGCAGTCTAAGGTAAAACCAAGAATGTCAAACCTGCCATGCATCACACCGTGCAATAACATGTTACACCATCACAATTAACATCTTTCTAGTAGAGTCAACGACATGTGTAGGTACAAAAGCAAGTAAAAGGTAATACAAGAAATAACTGATGAAATGATAGTGATCACATTAATATCTCATCATCCAACGTACAGAAATACATAGTCAATATCTGAATAGATAAACTGGAGTTCTCAACAAGAATCAAATGCAAAAGGTCTGAGTAAGGGAACAAGGCACACCGCCTCTACAACATCTAGAATATAGTCCTCAAATATCTCACAAAGTCTACAGTGGAGCTCCAAAATAAAATATAACTAAAGAAAATAGATAGCTGAAGCTAAAGTGCATCGCCATCAACCTGCGACTCTCCGGGCACCTGGCTCGTTACCTGAAATGGGGAGGGACAACGAGCGTTAAAGCGCTAGCGAGCAACATCACAACCAACCCCAAGGGAACAGGGCTCGTTGTATAAGAAAATACAGATAATACATAATAAATCTAAAATCATTGATCTTAACTAAAGAGGATTTTAGTATTTAGAAATTTACAACACGAGCATAGGTACGTCGAGCGAAATAATCCAAACAAGGAAACCCTCATGTATATACCTTGTATCTCAAATTATAAATCCCTAAACACTAAACCCGAGTTCTAGTACAGGAACAATAATAAAAGAAATACAACTCATCTCAGAACATAAGTACAGTGGCATGTCATAGCCTACATAAGTATCATGTCATAACCTACATAAGTGTCATGTTATAAACTCATGTGAAAAAGTCATATACATGGTTAGGAAATGTGTCCAATACATGAACTAGATACAGTGATTTCCAAACACATGGAACAAATGGGAAAATGTCCAACACGAGGACTAAAATGGATTATAGTCCAACACGAGGACTGTGCAACTGTGAAAATATCGCTGAGATACATAGAAAATTCTACTTATACAAGTTTCACACCCGACTCGGTGTGCAATCCTAAACTGGTACACTCAGGTCATCTATCATGCATAGATACATAGTAAGACTAAAAACTAGAGTCAGATAATTGAGGCAAACTCTCGAACACGAGTAAATATATACAGAACAAAATTGTGCACCAGGCTGTGTGGCGGTCGACCGCCCCGGTCGACCGCGCACAGAGCCGAAGTTCTCTATGCTCAAAACTGTGCAGCAGTCGACCGTCCTGGTCGACCGCGGCCAGAGCAGAACTGAACTGCTCAGTTAAACGCCTCGTGATCGACCGCCGCGGCACCACGGTCGACCGCGCAGATGGCAGACGGACTCTACCCTTCTGCGCGCCCAGCGGTCGATCGCCGTGTCCATCGCGGTCGACCGCGAAGCAGACAGAAGCCTAGTTAGAGTTTTCTGTCAGCTTCGAAACAAATTTAAACTTGATGATTTCTAATCTAACATTTCTAATATATCATATAGCAGCAAACAACGAGTTTAAACCTTTAAAACTCATCACCAAGATCCCAGATATATATAAACATGATTTAAACCAAAAAAAATAGGTATAGAATAGTAAAAACAGGTTTTTTACTTATGCTAAAACATTTTTAGATCTAGATCTCATTAGTTAAAATTCTTTGGTGAGCTTTTAAAATCTAAAATACTTGATTCTCATATTATATGCCATAAAGATCTATTATCTATACATAAAATATGATTTAGGCCTAACAAAACCGGATTTAAACTCAAATAAAGCAAGAAAAACAAAAAAGGGTGAAGTTGGGCGAGATGTTACTCGCCTCTGATGAGAATAAAATCCTAGATCTGTAGGAGGATGATCCATTTCGCTGAATCCCACCAAAAATCGCTGAAAAACCCTTCGAAGCTCCTCCCAAATCACCAATAAATGAAAACTAGGGTTTGAGGGGAGAGAGGGGGCTAGGGTTTCTGATTTCAGATGAAAAGAGGGCTCTTTCGGGTATAATAGAATATATACTAAACCCACAACCCGACCCGAAACCCATTAAGACCCAAACCCAGAAAAAACAAACTGTCTGTTGTGCGGTCGACCATCGCGGTCGACCGCACATCAGGAAAAGACTTTCCTGAGTGCCCGACTACTGTGCTGTCGACCGCCACGGTCGACCGCGCAGCAGAAAAAAAATGCCTGTTGAGATGTTTAACAACCAGATGCTCAAAGCACTCAATTCCTCTCCCATATAAACGCTTGTTGGGTTCCCAAGCACTGATTATCACATTCATCTAATATATATGGTTATTTATCACAAAAGAATTATTTATTACTAATAATTCACATATATTCATTATAAAAATTACGGGGTTTTACATTCTTCCCCCCTTAAAAGAATTTCGTCCTTGAAATTCGGAAATCATACGAATCTCGAAATATGAACTTCTAGATAACATATAGAGATATTTATACTTAACGATCTAAAATGGTAATATTCCCTCTCAAATCCTAATCTAGTGAAACTAATACATCGGGCAAAAATCCAAACAAGGAACCCCACATATATATACCATGTGTTCTAAAAGATTAAGAATTAAGCGAAAATATTCTCATTCTAGTGTTAAATGTAAATATAACCAAAGATATAAACATTATATAAGATACATATCATAAAAAAATTAATTTACCTGTTCAAACAGGTGTGGGTAGTCGCGACGCATGTCCTCATTGCACTCCCAAGAAATCTCCCCAATGCCTCCTCGGTTCCACTGAACTTTCACCAAGGGGATTACCTTATTTCTAAGTCTCTTATCCTCCCTGGCAAGAATACAAACTGGAATCTCGACAGTAGTCAAATCCTCCTGAAGCTCAATCTCTGGTGCATCCAATACTCGTTGCTGTTCCTCATCATGCAAGTGTTTCTTGAGCATAGAAATATGAAATACATTGTGTATACTAGACATCGATGCTGGAAGATCTAGTCTGTATGACATAACTCCAATGCGCTCCAAAATCTGGAATGGTCCAATATATTTCGGTGTAAGCTTCCCCCGTCGTCCAAATCGCTGCACGCCTTTCATAGGCGATACCTTCAACATAACTAAGTCTCCAACCTGAAACTCCAAGGGTCTTCGCCTCTTATCTGCATAGCTCTTCTACCGACTCTGAGCGGCTAGAATCCATTCCCTGATCAATGCTACCTTCTTGGTAGTCTGCCTCACAAGCTCCGGTCCAAGCATCAAGTTATCTTTCGGCTCTGCCTAACATATCGGTAATCTATAGGGTCTCCCGTACAATGCCTCATACGGAGCCATACCGATCGTCGCTTGATAACTGTTGTTATAAGAGCACTCTATTAATGGAATATGATCCTCCCAGCTACCTTGAAAGTCAATGACACAAGCTCGCAGCATGTCTTCCAACACCTGATTTACTCTCTCTGTCTGACCATCCGTCTGTGGGTGGAAAACACTGCTGAATGATAGTCTGCTGCCAAAAGAGTCCTGAAAACTCCTCCAAAAGTGCAAAGTGAACACTAAACCTCGATCCGATACAATTATGTCTGGAACTCCATGAAGTTGAACTATCTCCCGGATAAATATCCTCACATATGCCTTGGCGGTTTAAGTAGTCCTCACTGAAATGAAATGTGCCGACTTCGTCAACGGGTCCATAATCACCCAAACTAAATCATTCCCCTTCTTCGACTTTGGCAACCCCATAATGAAGTCCATAGAAATGTCTTCCCACTTCCACTCTGAATTGGGTAAAGGCTGAAGTGTCCCTGTCGGTCTCTGATGCTCTGCCTTCACCTGCTGACAGGTAAAACACTTAGCCACATACTCTGAAATTTCCCTTCGCATACCACTCCACCAAAAGTGCCTCTTCAGGTCCTTGTACATCTTAGTAGTCCCTGGATGTACTATGTACCGAGTACGATGAGCTTCATCTAGTAACTCTTTCTTCAGCTCGGCACTGGCTGGCATGACTAGCCTGCCCTTCATCCGGAGACGTACATCTGCTCCAATGATCCAATCAGTCTTAGGCTCCTTGGAAATCTCCTCCTTTCGGATTTGAATCCAAGAGTCTCCCAACTGAGCTCTGACAACTCTGTCACTCCAAGATGGCTGCATGACACAGCTCTCAAAAATGCACTGGTTCCTCGCTCTAAAATCAAACTGTCTATGAGTGATATGATCCCGATATAATGAACACCTCAAAGCCGAAACCCGATGTCGACGCTTCCTGCTTAAAGCATCTGCTACGACGTTCGCCTTCCCCGGATAATACTGAATCGCGAATTCGTAGTCCTTGATAAACTCAATCCACCTCCTCTGTCTCTGGTTGAGTTCCTTCTGAGAAAAGAGGTACTTCAGACTCTGATGGTCTGTGAACAACTTAAACTGCACTCTATATAAGTAATGCCTTCATGACTTCAGCGCAAATACCACTGCTGCTAACTCCAAGTCATGAGTGGGATAGTTCTGCTCATGCACCCTCAACTACCGTGAGATATAGACTACTACCCTCTGAGTCTGCATCAATACGCCTCCTAAGCCTGCCAACGATGCATCTGTATACACAACGAATATCCCGTCGCTGCTCGGAATAGTCAAAATCGGCGTTGTAGTCAACTTAGCCTTCAAAATATCAAAGGCCTTCTGACACTCTATGCTCCATATGAACTGTACACCCTTCTTCGTAAGGCGTGTAATCAGAGTCAAAATCTTCGAGAAGTCCTGAATGAACTTCCTGTAATATCCGGCTAAACCTAAAAAGCTGCGAATCTCTGTCACCGTCTTCGGTGGCTCCTAATTAAGAACTACCGTGACCTTAGCCGAATCCACTGATATGCCCTCTCTACTGATGACGTGGCTAAGAAATCTGACTTCTGAAAGCCAAAATTCGCACTTGCTGAACTTAGCATATAACGGATGCTCCTGAAGAGTCATCAAAGCTACCCGTAAATGCTCCTCGTGGTCTGCCTTCGATCTCGAGTAAATAAGAATATCATCGATAAAAACAATCATAAACTGATCTAAGAAGGGACGAAAAACCCGGTTAATCAAGTCCATGAATACCGCGGGTGCATTGGTCAACCCAAATAGCATGACCAAGAACTTGAAAGATCCATATCGAGTAAGAAAAGCGGTCTTGGGAATATCCATCTCCCGAACCCATAACTGATGATAGCCAGAACGAAGATCAATCTTCGAAAAATACTGCGCCCCCTGCAACTGGTCAAACAAGTTATCAATCCTAGGTAGTGGGTACCTATTCCGGATAGTGACCTTGTTCAACTCTCTATAATCTATGCATAATCTCATACTACCGTCCTTCTTCTTCATGAAGAGGACCAGTGTGCTCCACGGAGAATGACTCCGGCGAATAAAACCCTGAGCTAACAACTCGTCCAACTGGGTCTGAAGCTCCCTCATCTCAGCTGGTGCCATGCGATAGGGTGCACGGGATATCGGGGCTATGCCTGGCTACAACTCAATACCGAACTCTACCTCTCTCATAGGAGGTAATTCAGGTATGTCCTGAAAGACATCCTGATACTCTGAGACAACTCTAGTCTCCAATAACTCAACACCCTAATCCCGTCGCATCACCTCCTCGATGTACGCCAAAAATGACTCCGCAAAACGGTTGCCCTAAGAGGTGGCTACAATAATCTCGGACCCGTCAGACGCTTGCAACTTGACTGTCTTCGCAAAGCAGTTAATACTAATATGGTAGGAAGACAACCAATCCATACTAAGGATGACATTGAACTCGGACATATGCAACACTATCAAATCAGCTACGAACTCTGACTCGTCTAAACTGACGGTACACCTCCTACAAACGCTCTTCAGAAGCGATACCTCACCTAAAGGGGTGGAAACTGATACATGGGTGTCTAGAGGCTGAGCTACGAGCTGGAGTCTAGCCATAAATGCATGCGAGATGAAAGAATGTGAAGCTCCCGAATCGAAAAGAATATGGGCAGGAAAGGAATTCACAAAGAACGTACCCTCCACTATGGCTCCACTAGCTCCATGATCACGGGGAACTATTGCATATACCCTGCCTGTGGCTGAAGACTGCTCTGCTTCTGGAGACGGAGAATATGGAACAATCTGCCCCTAAGGAACCTCCTGAACTGCTCGAACCTGCCCCTCAGTCCTCTGTACTGTTGGCGGTGCCTCAAGCCTGTTCTGTTGGCCCTGACCTCTACCCTGCTGTCGTTGTTGCTGCTGGTTCTGACCCTTGCCCTACTGGGCTCCTGCTGGTGCGCTACGACACTCCGATGCCTTATGCCCGACCTTGTGACAGTTAAAACGAGATCCCTGGAACTTGCGCTGCTGATGCATTCTCTGATCCTGCTAGGGTCCCTTTTTATAAGGGCCCTGATGCTGCTGCTGATGTTCAGAAAAAGGTCTCTTGTTCTTGCCCTTGTTCCCGCTCTGTCCTGCTTTGGCCTTCCCTTCCTTATCCTTCTGGAACATATTAGTCTCAATCTCCTATGAAGTGGTGGCCTCAACTACCTCCCTAACTGAATAGAACCTCCTCGAGATGAGGTACCGGTGGAGATTAGGGTGAAGCCCTGCTACGAACATCTGAGCCTGACGCTCTCCTGTCTGCCACATACCCGTAAAATATAGCAACTCCATGAACCTGCTCTCAAAATCTGCCACTGTCATGTCCCCCTGGGTCAACCGGGACAACTTAAGCTCCTTCCCAGTCCGTGCTACAGAAGAAATATACTGCCCATCAAAGAAGTATATGAAGTCCTCCCAAGTGAGGGTCATCCTCTGCTCTAGAGTAAACTAGAGTCGGTACCATCTCCCGGCATCTCCTTTCAGACTGTAGGATGCCAACCTCTGCTTCTGAACTGAATCCACACTGAGTATGTCGAGTATATTGCTCACATCCTCCTTCCACTTATGGGCTACAAGAGGGTCTGGTGACCCCTGAAACTCTGGTGCCCTCATCTTCTGGTACCTCTCTACCATACGGAGACAACCCTCCTGCTCTGCGGCTCTATCTGGGACTACTAGTGGAACTGCTGCAGGTGTGATCTCTGGGGATCTCTCTCTGATAGGAACGGTGGGTATCCCCTGCTGTTGAGCTACCGATGGTGGTGGTGTGGGTGGTGGGATATGATTCGCCACAAGCTCCTCAATTGCTGCCATCCGAGCTATAAGGGGAGCCATAACATCTACAAGGTACCGGGGAGCCTGCTGCGGCTCAGATGGAGTCTGGTGTGGCTCGGATTGAGCTGACTGCTGCTCAGATGGAGTCTGCTATGACTCTGCCTGTCCAGCTCTCTGAGTACGAGGCCTACCACATCCTGCCATCTCTCTGATCATAAGAAAATGAGAGTTTATGAGTCAAAATAGACCTTTATAAATAACGTATCACAAATCAATTTTCACAACATATAGTATTCAAACAAATACTTTAGATTTACACAAAATAGTTATCATAAAAAAAAATTCTCAAATTTTGAGATATTCGCATATATCGCCCTCACTCATACTAGGAAATCCTTACGGACTCTATACATGAATCCTAACAAACCCTATCCTATCTCCACGACTCGACACATGATGATCCTAAGGATACCGGAACTAGAGCTCTGATACCAACTGTCATGCCCCTGGGTTCACACAAGGCTGCAGTCCAAGGTGAAACCAAAAGTGTCAAACCTGCCATGCACCACACCGTGCAATAACATGTTTCACCATCACAATTAACATCTCTCTAGTAGAGTCAACGACAGGTGTAGGTACAAAAGCAAGTAAAAGGTAATACAAGAAATAACTGATGAAATGATAGTGATCACATTAATATCTCATCATCCAACATACAGAAATACATAGTCAATGTCTGAATAGATAAACTGGAGTTCTCAACAAGAATCAAATACAAAAGGTCTGAGTAAGGGAACAAGGCACACCGCCTTTACAACATCTAGAATATAGTCCTCAAATATCTCACAAAGTCTACAGTGGAGCTCCAAAATAAAATATAACTAAAGGAAATAGATAGCTGAAGCTAAAGTGCATCGCCATCAACCTACGACTCTCCGGACACCTGGCTTGTTACTTGAAATGGGGAGGGACAACGAGCGTCAAAGCGCTAGCGAGTAACATCACAACCAACCCCAAGGGAACAGGGCTCGTTGTATAAGAAAATACAGATAATACATAATAAATCTAAAATCATTGATATTAACTAAAGAGGATTTTAATATTTAGAAATTTACAACACGAGCATAGGTACGTCGAGCGAAATAATCCAAACAAGGAAACCCTCATGTATATACCTTGTATCTCAAATTGTAAATCCCTAAACACTAAACCCGAGTTCTAGTACAGGAACAATAATAAAAGAAATACAACTCATCTCAGAACATAAATACAGTGACATGTCATAGCCTATATAAGTATCATGTCATAACCTACATAAGTGTCATGTCATAAACTCATGTGAAAAAGTCATATACAGGGTTAGGAAATGTGTCTAATACATGAACTAGATACAGTGATTTCCAAACACATGGAACAAATGGGCAAATGTCCAACACGAGGACTAAAATGGATTATAGTCCAACACGAGGACTGTGCAACTGTGAAAATATCGATGAGATACATAGAAAATTCTACTTATACAAGTTTCACACTCTACTCAGTGTGCAATCCTAAACTGGTACACTCAAGTCATCTATCATGCATAGATACATAGTAAGACTGAAAGCCAGAGTCAGATAATTGAGGCAAACTCTCGAACACGAGTAAATATATATACAGAACAAAATTGTGCACCAGGCTGTGCGGCGGTCGACCGCCCCGGTCGATCGCGCACAGAGCTGAAGTTCTCGGCGCTCAAAACTATGCGGCGGTCGACAGCCCCGGTCGATCGCAGCCAGAGCAGAACTGAACTGCTCAGTTAAACGCCTCGCGATCAACCACCGCAGCACCGCGGTCGACCACGCAGAGGGCAGACGGACTCTGCCCTTCTGCGCGCCCAGCGGTCGACCGCCATGTCCACCGCGGTTGACCGCGAAGTAGACAAAAGCCCAGTTAGGGTTTTCTGTCAGCTTCGAAACAAATTTAAACTTGATGATTTCTAATCTAACATTTCTAATATATCATATAGCAGCAAACAACGAATTTAAACCTTTAAAACTCATCACCAAGATCCCAGATATATATAAACATGATTTAAACAAAAAATGGGTATAGAACAGTAAAACAGGCTTTTTACTTATGCTAAAATGTTTACAGATCTAGATCTCATTAGTTAAAATTCTTTGGTGAGCTTTTAAAATCTGAAATACTTGATTCTCATATCATATGCAATAAAGATCTATTATCTATACATAAAATACGATTTAGGCCTAATAAAACTGGATTTAAACTCAAATAAAGCAAGAAAAACAAAAAAAAGGTGAAGTTGGGCGAGATGTTACTCACCTCTGATGAGAATAAAACCCTAGATCTGTAGGAGGATGACCCCTTTCGTTGAATCCCACCAAAAATCGCTGAAAAACCCTTCGAAGCTCCTCCCCAATCACCAAGGAATGAAAACTAGGGTTTGAGGGGAGAGAGGGGGCTAGGGTTTCTGATTTCAGATGAAAAGAGGGCTCTCGCGGGTATAATAGAATATATACTAAACCCACAACCCGACCCAAAACCCATTAAGACCCAAACCCAAAAAAAAATTGTCTGTTGTGCGGTCGACCGTACAACAGGAAAAGACTTTCCTGAGTGCCCGACTGCTGTACGCTCGACCGTCACGGTCGACCGCGCAACAGAAAAAAATGCCTGTTGAGATGTTTAACAACCTGATGCTCAAGCCACTCAATTCCTCTCCCATATAAATGCTTGTTGGGTTCCCAAGCACTGATTATCACATTCATCTAATATATATATGGTTATTTATCATAAAAGAATTATTTATTAGTAATAATTCACATATATTCATTATAAAAATTACGTGGTTTTACACTAACCCCCCCCCCCCCCACATGAAAAAAATCCCGCTGCCGCCCACATCCTCGCCGGCCACCTCCCGCCACCCCACCCTCCGCCTGTCCTCTCTCTCTCCTCTCCCTCTTCGTCTCCTTCTCTCTGCCTCCCTGCGCCCTCTCTCTCCTCTCCCTCTTCGATCATCTCCCTCTCCCTGCTGCCCCTCTGTGTCCATACGCAACGCGTCATCGAGGATCTGGCAGGTGTCGCAAGAGCTGAAACGGTTGGCGTCGCTGTCGAAGAGGTTGGGCCCCGTTCGTGTCGACCGATCGAAGTCCGCTGCTGCACACGCGTTCAGAGGATTAAAGTTCATCAGCAAGACCGACGGCGCCCACGGATGGCCAGCTGTCGAAAAACGACTCGACAAGCTTGCCAAAGACGGCTCGCTGTCAAAATCTTTGTTCGGACAGTGCATAGGTAAAAAAAAAGAAAAATCAATTTTTTTTTATTATGTTCACTTTTAATTCAAAATTTTATGGCAACTATAATAAAGATTGTATTTCCAACACCCACCCCC
>BQKN01000589.1:28458-58293 GCA_022839385.1 Asparagus kiusianus
ATACAAAGCTTCACCCAAAATTTCAATTGGAAAGACCTTTTACAATGATATAGCTTATCAGCACCACCTGCATATTCTTTACAATCTGCTCATAATATTTGAGTCTTCCACTAATAACAAATCGAGCCTTGACTCATAAAAGATTTGTTATTTGATTCGTTTTGTTGCCGAGAAGAGAAAGAGTGGTGACCCAATACTTGCATTGCTTCTCTTTGATTAAGGAGGGATGAGAGCAGCTGTTACTTCCTCCTAAAAAATGGAGATACTTCTGCTCTGCATTGCAAAGACCAAAATTAAATACCTTTATTGCATATTGTTTCAGAATTACACTATTTGGTGAATTCACAAGCCAAAATGCTATTATGGCTGAGCGTTTCATTGAAGCAGGTAGCGTGTACGTATCCCAAATTTTTTCATAGATGTTCAGGTTAGGTTTTAGTACTGCTATATGTAGGCGTATAAAATTGCCTATAGGTCCCTTAGCACAGCTCGACGACGCCAATTCGACAAATGGACCATCGAGCGACATATCCAAGCACGACCGTTAGCCTGCAAACACCGAAGCCAAACGATACGCGACGAAGCGAACTAACGAGGCTACGAAGCTAACGAACCGCACGTGAACAACGAAATGCATCCATTCGCATGCGGAATCAAGTCAACGGTTCGGGGAGTCAACGAGTCATCCAATCAAGAGAGGATTCGAACTCAAACACCAAGGCGGATTTACTGCCAAATCAGGAACCCGACTTACTGCCAAATCTGGAATCAAGTCAACGAGTCGTTTTCAACCATAAAACCGAATCACGGACATAACCGGAACCGGAAACAACGGAAAACGACAAAACGGACAAACACCCGGGGGACTCGGCCGAAACCGAGCCACCCCAGGGTGGCTCGGCCCAAGCCGAGCCACCCAGGGGTGGCTAGGCTCAGAACTGTGCGCGGGCACAGTTCTGAGTGCCTATAAATAGGCCTTCTGTTCATTTGTTGAAAGGGGGGATTTTGGAGGAGGCGAAGCCCTGCTGGATTGGAGACTCAGATCTAAAAAAGATCAGAACTTTAAGGCTTTGAAGACTTGCTCATCCAGATCTGGTGCTCGGCGATCATCAACGTCAAATAAGGCAGGTGTTCGAGAGGAACCGGATCTCAGATCTCAGATCTACGTAGGTACACTCCGGATCAAAGCTTGGTTCTTTGATCCCGAGATTCGAGTGGTTGTTTCCTTGGTGAAATAATCCCTCCCGACTATTATTTCCTTGGTGAAATAATACCCGTTATACTGCGTAGATCCGACCGGATCTAGATCTCACGGTGGTCCACGGTAAACAACCCCGGCGTAGGCAAACAACCCACAAAGCGAGCGACCGCAAAACAGGAGCTCGCGATTTGTTCGACAAACAAGGAAACAAAGTTGTAATTTTCATTTCTTTTTATTTGATTTTCGTTGTAACCGGATCTTATAAAAAGACCGGATCTTTGTAATCGATAAACAATTACCCAGTGTGCAATGGAATCAGTAATGAAGAAAGCAATGACTTTTCCCGCGAACAATCTGGCGACCACAGTGGGAGCCACCGATCTCGCTGCCGAGATCGGAGCGTCGCAGCCGCGGATCTCAATCCCGGTCGTGGAGGAGGTCGAATACGAGTTCGACCAGCAGAAGTACGAGGAGTACGTGTCCTCGTCCGGATCTACCTCCCCCCGCAAGTCCAAGAAGTTCTCCTCCAGGAGAAAGGCTCGTTGGTATGAAGATGTTGAAAACACCAAAGAAGATCTCGTCCCGCTGGATGCCGAAGTCGCATTGGGTGAGATCCCTCCAACTTCCAACCAGGTCGGATCTGCTCTGGCCAACCCTTCTGCCGCAGGGGGCGTAGTGACTCTCTCGAAGAGAGCCCGCCAAAGGCAGCGGCAACGCCTTGCGAAACAATTCGCAAAGGCAATGGAATCTGTAGACGGGATCCGCTACAACACGGATCTAAAAAACAGAAGAGGCAAATAGCCTCAACAACAGATGAAGGGTAGCTCCTCCAAGCCGCCGACGAACGAATGGGTCCGTGTCAAACGGAATCGATCAACGCTGGAGGAGCGCATTCGCAAGCGCCGTGCATTATCAGCGCAGGCACGGGCTCAAGATGAAGAAGCCCGTAGAAGGTTGCAGAAGGAGGTGGCTAAGAAGCCGCCATCAACCCGCAAAGTTTGGAGACCGAAGTCTGAAGCGGCGGTTCAGACCAAGGAGCAACAATTGCAATCGTCGAAAGTGCAACTTCCGGCGAATCAATCCAAACCGTCGATGACTTCCACAATTGCTCCGGGAGATTCTGCAGGACCATCCCGGAGAAAGAAGTCAGTTTTGGAGTGCCTCGGTCCACTCCCCAATGGACGATGCAAAACTCCAGTTCAAGAGCGTTTGGGCCCGATGAAGAAGCCCCGAACAACTAAACATGTTGGGGGTCGCTATCACTTTCAGCATGACAAGAAGTTCAAGGCTGCCGCGCGCGCCAATTTGCGCATCGAAACCCAGGAGCCCGCTGAGAACTCACGCTCGCAAAGGCGCGTTTCAAGGCGCGTAACTTTTGAAAGCCCAAAGAAGGCGATTCGCCCCGAGAAGGAAACGTTGTCGTCCGATGACGATGACGTTATACCTGGGAAATCGTACCAACACGCGATAGGTTGCTCCGACTTTCAAACGGACGAGCTGTACTATCGTGTTGGGGGTACAAGGAAAACTAGGAAGAGGAGTCCTCGTAGACTCGAAACTCAATGCCCCTGTTCCAAACTCATTCGGGCGGTATTGTCTGAGTGTAATTGCATCAAGACAGTCCCCGAAAGAGTTTCGGTGTTCGAAAGGCTCAGTACCGAAACGCCAAAACCAAGGCCTAGGCGTTTCTGACGAAGAAGAACGACGGTTGAAGACGGAGAATTTCTGAGGGTCACCGCTAATATGACCAGCAAAAGGACATCGACACGGGATGATCTCGAGTCGATTCTGAAAGCATCCCGGCGTCTAACCCGTCTGCAGTCCGGAGCCATCGCACGAGGAACTTATGGTAGGGTTCGGATAAGACCACCTTCAGAAGATGAGGAATCGGATGCTTGCTCTGCAGTTGTGTCTGACAACACCGTATCCAGCAAAGGAGAACCCCGCGAGTCATTCATGATAAGCGCAGAACAAGTGGCCAAGATGCTCGAAGAAGCCATGGCCAAACAACAGGAGAGCTTCAGGCTCGAGATGCAGATGGCCATGCAGACTATGAGAGAGATGCATGAGCAACAAATCCAGGCATTGAGGAACCAACAAGGCGAACCAAGTCGTCATAACCAGAACAATCTGGAAGATGAGGACACAGGTGCAAATGAAACTCGTGACGCCAATAACCCTCTTGTCAATGCAGGGGGTGGTAACGAGGATGCCAACGAAGATACAAGTGAAAACTTGAAGATCAAAAGCCTCGAGAGCAAAATTAATACGTTGATGTCCGCTCAAGAGATAAAGAAGACGGGCATTCCTTGTCCATACCCAAGAGAGTGGGAATCAATCCCCTATCCGGCGAAGTTTAGTCTAATCAACTTCACGCTGTTCGATGGGAAGGGTTCCCCCACTCAGCATTTGATTTATTTCAAATCGCACCTGGGTATTATCTCCGGCAATGAGCCTCTGATGGTGCGGTCATTCGTTGGCACTCTTCGCGGAGCCGCCTTCGATTGGTACCGCCGCCTCAAGCCAGGTAGCGTGAGCAGCTGGGACGATATGGAGACCATGTTCCTCACTAATTTCTTCGACGACGACACCGAGATATCCATCGGGTCATTGCTCGACGAGAAACAGAAAGACGGGGAATTAGTGGACACCTTCGTCAAGAGGTTCCGGAACAAAGCAATAAACTGCCGGGACCCGATCACCGAGGAGTTCATTCTCCAGACTTGCCACAACAACCTCGCTTTGGATGTGTTGAAAGCAATGGGGACAGCACCGTCTAATACTTGGAAAGACTTGAAGGTCCGAGGGGAACAAGCCGAACGCTTCCTCCGAAGGAAGAAGACCGAGAGGAGTCAATCGATGACAAATCCTCCGAACTCGCACTTCGTCTCCCGTGGTAAAGGCAAGACACCCGCAACGACTATCGATGCTAATCAAACATCGCAACAGCAGCCCCGGAAACAGCAGAAGACTTCGGGTCAGAAGCTCCAAAAAGAGTACTCCTTCAAGGACGAAGATGTTCCAGCCATCTTCAAATCCCTCCTTGACAATAACAAGATCAAGCTCCCACCGATCACGAATCAGGAGGAAGCTGACGATATTGCGGATCCAAAGTACTGCGCATACCACAGGAGGATCCTTCACCCAACCAAGGCGTGCTTTACACTCAAGAATAGCATCCAAACCTTGGTTGAAGCCGGTGTCATAACGCTAGAGTGAGCCAGTTAAAAACGGCACAACTCCGACCGGTATATGAGTATAAACTGCTTCCTACACTCCGAAAAGTATAAGAGTATAAACTGCTTCTCATTCCTCCGACCGGTCTAAGAGGTTAAACTGCTCCCTGATACTCCAATAGGTATATGAGTCTAAACTATTTCCTTTCTTCCACGGGAAGTTCCTGGACAGTGCCATGCGTGGTATTCCTAAGGATAACCCGATCGTGCAGCTGATACAATAATACACCCAGTTTCGCAAAGAAAGCTGGGGGTGGATAATTCATATAACGGGAAGTTCCCGGAAGAATGTTAAATGTAATATTCTTAGGGATAACCCGGTCATGATGAATAAAGTGAAAAAACACTAAACTCCTAATTTCTGAACACTCTTTTGCTGAGATGAAATCCGATCACTTCATTGGATCAATTTTCCCTCACAAAACTCTCATTGGTGTTTGACGACTCATAGTCTCCACCACAGAATTCCCCACCGATCAAACCAATTGACGGCGGGACCACCAAAATTCTTTCCTCCGCTATGTTCGTGCACTCAACACTTTCATTGTTAGAGTCCGGATATAATGCTTAGAATTCTGATGAATTGTCAAAACCCCTTTTGTTAAGTCTTTATCATTTAACATCAGGAACCCCCTTTGAGTGATTTGTACGAATCAACATTCCTACAGTGATTTGTACTCTCACTCTCACTTTTTAATTGGTCAAACCTTCCTACAGTTAGGGCCAAAACCAAACTCCCCTCTCGATTCCTTCAATGAACGAGAGGCCCACAAATCAAGCGATCAAACCTTCTTACAGTTAGGATCGTTTTAAACCCCCCCCCCCCACTTGGTCAAACCTTTCTACAGTTAGGACCAAAACCAAAAACCCCTCTCGATTCCTTCCAATGAACGAGAGGTCCACTTTCAAATTGAGCGATCAAACCTTCCTACAGTTAGGATCGTCTCAAACCTCCCATTTGGTCAAACCTTCCTACAGTTAGGACCAAAACCAAAATCCCCTCTCGATTCCTCCAATGAACGAGAGGTCCACTTTCAAATTGAGCGATCAAACCTTCCTACAGTTAGGATCGTCTCAAACCCCCCACTTGGTCAAACCTTCCTACAGTTAGGACCACAACCAAAATCCCCTCTCGATTCCCTCAATGAACAAGAGGTCCGTTTTCAAATCGAGTGATCAAACCTTCCTACAGTTAGGGTCATCTCAAACTCTCGCTTGGTCAAACCTTCCTACAGTTAGGACCAAAATCACGATTCACTCTCGGTAAACGAGAAATTCCATCTTTAGTTCGGTAATCAAACCTTCCAACAGTTAGGGTTATCTGAATCTTTTCGATTCTCGGAGTGGAGATCCCACTCTTAGTTTCACCTTTCCGGATTCTGAGGGTGGAGATCCCACCTCGAGTCTCCTTTCCTTCTTTGTTCGGGGAATAGAATATAAAATTCTTCCTTCCCCACACCAATCCTTTTTTCCAAGAATTTAGGATTCATCCTAGGAAGTTTATCCCGAATCCTAAGCAGGGATAAGTCTGCGCCTAACACGTGCGGTTTAGTCTTTTTCCGATTGAAAAGGACACCAGAGTTCGATTCTGGGGTATTTTATCCTGAAACCTAAGCAAGGATAAGTCTTCGCCTAACACGCGCCGCCGGTTAGTTCTTGACCATTAAAAAGAACACCCGTCCGCATATTTAACATTGTGGCAGGTTGTTATTAATAACACCAAAATCCATGCCTCACACGCATGGGGAATTTCATCCTGAATCCTAAGAAAGGATATGCCGACGCCTAACACGCGTCGCCGGTTTAGTCTTTCGCCGATTGAAAAAGACACCAGGGTCTAAACCTGGGGAATCTTATCCCGAAGCCTAAGAAGGGATAAGCCAACGTCTAATACACGTTGCTGGGTAGCCGATTCCCATAATAATGGCAAAGTCTACATATTCGAAGTTGTAGCACAAAGTCTAAGGGAGTTCACTCCTTTAGCACAACGTCACATGCGGAATGGATTTAAACAATCCACATGTAAGCCCGATTCAAACGGTAATCGGTAAGAGCACGTCAAGTCCGTTGAAGGCTGAGGGGTTAGCCAAAAACCCTAAAGTCAACGCCTAACACGCGTCGCCGGGTAGCCTATTCCCGTAACAAGTGGTAAAGTCTATGTATTCAACATCATAGCACAAAGTCTAAAGGAGTTCATTCCTTTAGCACAACGTCACATGCGGAACGGATTTAAACAATCCGCATGTAAGCCCGATTCAAACGGTAATCGGTAAGAGCACGTCAAATCCGTTGAAGGCTGAGGATTTGCCAAAAATCCTAAGTCAACGTCTCATACACGTTGCTGTTTAGTCTTTTCACAGGAGAAAGACGAAGTCTACGTATTCAATATCGTAGCACTAAAAGGGTTAACCCTTTTAGCTTAACGTCACATGCGGAACGGACTTAAACAATCCGCATGCTAGCCCGACTCAAACGGTAGTCGGTAAAGGCTAATCAAACCCGTTGATGGCTGAGAATTTGCCAAAAATTCTATAAGTACGGGTCATTGACGCATCAATTCTATGGATTGGTCTCGTGACTCAAGTATCCGCCACGCTCCAATACCTTAAGAGCTTAAACTGTGTATACTCCAGCAGACGTACGAGTATAAACTGTGTCAGACGTCGAACAATACGTCGCAATGAAGCCTGGACGCCGGACAACGCATCGCAATGAAGCTCAAACGCCAAACAACGCGTCACAAAGAAGCTCAAACGCCGGACAACGCGTTGTAAATAAAAATTCAACACTGTCAATCGATGATCAGTTCTACGTTGAAGCAACCAACTCGAGCTAAAAAGTCAAGAAATCAAGAATCGGTTTCAAGTTCAAAGTTCCAACAGACGGTCAGACAATAAATGCAGCACCGGAACCCTTACAGACGTTCGACAAAGCACCGAATAGCCTGAAGGAATTGAAGGAACCCATAACAGAAGCCATTCAAAAGTCCCACTACGCCGACTGAAGGTCGGGACAATCACATCCAAAGTATTCCAGACTCTTCTATAAAAGAACGAGACTAAAATACTTTGGAGGTGGTATATGTAGGCGTATAAAATTGCCTATAGGTCCTTTAGCACAGCTCGACGACGCCAGTTCGACAAATGGACCATCGAGCGACATATCCAAGCACGACCGTTAGCCTGCAAACACCGAAGCCAAACGATACACGACGAAGCGAACTAACGAGGCTACGAAGCTAACGAACCGCACGTGAACAACGGAATGCATCCATTCGCATGCGGAATCAAGTCAACGGTTCGGGGAGTCAACGAGTCATCCAATCAAGAGAGGATTCGAACTCAAACACCAAGGCGGATTTACTGCCAAATCAGGAACCCGACTTACTGCCAAATCTGGAATCAAGTCAACGAGTCATTTTCAACCACAAAACCGAATCACGGACATAACCGGAACCGGAAACAACGGAAAACGACGAAACGGACAAACACCCGGGGGACTCGGCCGAAACCGAGCCACCCCAGGGTGGCTCGGCCCAAGCCGAGCCACCCTGAGGTGGCTCGGCCAAAGCTGAGCCACCCCAGGGTGGCTCGACCAAGGCCGAGCCACCCATGGGTGGCTAGGCTCAGAACTATGCACGGGCACAGTTCTGAGTGCCTATAAATAGGCCTTCTGTTCATTTGTTGAAAGGGGGGATTTTGGAGGAGGCGAAGCCCTGCTGGATTGGAGACTCAGATCTAAAAAAGATCAGAACTTTAAGGCTTTGAAGACTTGCTCATCCAGATCTGGTGCTCGGCGATCATCAACGTCAAATAAGGTAGGTGTTCGAGAGGAACCGGATCTCAGATCTTAGATCTACGTAGGTACACTCCGGATCAAAGCTTGGTTCTTTGATCCCGAGATTCGAGCGGTTGTTTCCTTGATGAAACAATCCCTCCCGGCTATTATTTCCTTGGTGAAATAATACCCGTTATACTGCGTAGATCCGACCGGATCTAGATCTCGCGGTGGTCCACGGTAAACAACCCCGGCGCAGGCAAACAACCCACAAAGCGAGCGACCGCAAAACAGGAGCTCGCGATTTGTTCGACAAACAAGGAAATAAAGTTGTAATTTTTATTTATTTTTATTTGATTTTTGTTGTAACCGGATCTTATAAAAAGACCGGATCTTTGTAATCGATAAACAATTACCAAGTGTGCAATGGAATCAGTAATGAAGAAAGCAACGACTTTTCCCGCGAACACTATACAGCACAAATATCACAATGCTTCATCATATTACATATTGCAACTTAAATTAACGTATCCCTTTCCTGTTCAGACATCAACTGTTATTAATTTTAACAAGTTCAGGTGTGACTTGTTTGCCATGTAGTGTAGTAAGCTAACTGAAGTGCTGAAATTGGTAATTATTAGTGTAAGAAAATGACTGATCCATCATTTAGTTTTTATATTGGTGAAACAAATTTCTAAGATTTAACTTCTGTTAATTAACAATGTGGCATAATCACATGAAGGCACATGCCTGGGAGTGCTTATCCCAAAATGAAGTTGGAAATGCTAGGATAGTCTATGTTTTACAAGCTCGTGTTTGTGTATCCCTGTTTTACATAAATAACAAACTTTCATTTTCCTGTATGCTTAAGTTTGTCTAACTTCTAGCCAAATCTACATGAGTCCCTGAAAATATACAAATATTAATTAGAATAACAACTCTTTTCTATTGAACTTGTACCCATGTGAGTTGATATTTAAAATTATTATATGGGAGACTGAAGAGTTTTAGTTATATAAACCCATAAATGTATGCTTATACATTCATCCTCGATGCATGTATCAGTTTCTTTAAATTTTTCAGTACACTAAGTGCAGATAATGACCTAGTTGTATTTTAACCCCATCCCTTTCCCTCTAGATCTCCTAATATGAGGACTGAGTCACAACCTCCTAGTGTTATAACAAACCAATTGAAACTGAATGGATGTGTTCCTCAAGCTTGTGATATTTACTTTGGAAAAAATGTTCATCAGCTTTTTCATCAAAGAGCTAATATTTCTGATATTGGATGCTTAACATTCAATTTTTGGGTTAGATTTCTGGCTGACCCCTAAAATTCTGGATGAAGGCTTTGTTCCTTTTGAAAGAATGTAATCCCCTTAAGTTCTCATTGATGTGTGCAGCCTAATATATACAAATTATATTGCCTCCTTTGCAAGATTCTAGGAGGAGATTAAGGTATACAAATCTTAACTTGACTATAATAAAATATGCTAATAACAACTTAACAACTATAGATAATTATAAAATGGAAGGCAATCGGCTGGGAGAATATTTCGGCTACTGGGAGAATATTTCGGCTAGAATATTATGATATTCTAAGACACCCCCTCAGACGGAGCGGGAGGCAGACGTACGCTCAGGCTGGATCTGAATTCGTCGAATAATACTCGTGGGAGTCCCTTGGTAAAAATATCTGCATATTGATAACGAGAGGGGACGTGTAGGACATGAACTTGACCTTTAGCAACCTTTTCCCGAACAAAATGAATATCCATTTCTATATGTTTTGTGCGTTGATGGTTGACTGGATTTCCGGACAAATAGATAGCACTAACATTATCACAGTAAACAATTGTGGCCTTTTGCAACGGATTATGTAGCTCGAGAAGGAGGTTTCGAATCCAGCAACTTTCAGCTACGGCGTTAGCGACACCCCTGTATTCAGCTTCAGCACTGGATCGTGAGATTGTGGGTTGTCGTTTAGAGGACCAAGAGATGAGCGTGTCGCCAAGGAAAATGCAGTACCCTAATGTGGACCGACGGGTGTCGGGGCACCCACCCCAGTCGGCGTCTGTGTACGCCGTGAGCTTTGAACATGTGGATTTGCAGAGGCTAAGACCCATTTCGGCGGTGCCCTTAACATAGCGAATAATACGTTTCAAAGCACTAAAATGTTCTTCACGAGGGTCATGCATATGAAGACATATCTGTTGGACGGCATAGGAGATGTCTGGGCGGGTAAAAGTGAGATATTGTAGAGCGCCGGCAAGACTTCGGCAGCCAACATTTTTAGGGCTTGGCAATAAGCGGAAATGCTCTGGAATTGGTCCATATGAGTACGGGTGAATTCTTGCTCCAAAAATACCGTACGAGAGTGTTTATTGTCTTGAAAGATATCCGCTAAGCGATCCCACGTTGCCTTAGCGGTTGCACCAGGAGTTATTATTGTATGGAGAAGGTCCGGAGAGATGGTGCTATAGATCCATTGTTTTACAATGGCATCTAAACGCTCCCACTGAGCATCGGTAGTGACAGGAGGGCTGTCTTTAGGAATGACAATGTGATCGGCCACATCAAAGCTTTTGGCGGTATTGATGAACAATTCCGTCCAATGTGCGTAGTGCACGTTTTCGGTGTCCAAGGTGAGTTTGATGTGGTTGTTAATGTTTGAGACGGCAAAAGCCGGGTGAAAAACAGGGTGCTTCGAGCCTGAGGAGCTCGAGTCAAGGGAATTAGTCATGGTGTGTTTGCAAGCGGAAGAGAAGAGATGATGAAGGCAAGATCTGATTGGAGTGGGCAATGGCAGATGAAACTCAAGTTTTGATCAGAGAGGATGATGCCAGAAACTTGAGTGCTGATCGGATGAGGAGGACAACCGAATTGGATCTGAAGAGTTTTGATCAGAGATTAGGCTCTGATACCATGAAAGAATGTAATCCCCTTGAGTTCTCATTGATGTGTGCAGCCTAATATATACAAATTATATTGCCTCCTTTGCAAGATTCTAGGAAGAGATTAAGGTATACAAATCTTAACTTGACTATAATAGAATATGCTAATAACAACTTAACAACTATAGATAATTATAAAATGGAAGGCAATCGGCTGGGAGAATATTTCGGCTACTGGGAGAATATTTCGGCTAGAATATTGTGATATTCTAAGACCTTTGTTGTTTTTGTTCATTAAATTTCTGTTGGAAGTGTGTACCTGAGGGTTCCGGCGGCGAGGTCTTGGACGGCGAAGAGATTGGCGGGAGATCAGCTTCCGCTTGAGGAAGAAGGGCAGCGGGATTTCGCCGGCCGACGCTCGCTTGGGGAAGGAGGCAGCGGGATTGGGGAAGGAGGGCAGCGGGATTTGGGAAGGAGGGCTGGGTTTTGTGAAATAATTAGGAAAGAAAGATATTAATCAGGAGAGATTTGTGTTTTTTACATCTAGGTCCTTTAACTTTTATAAATAAACCACTCGAAAATCTGTTATTTCTATAAATGAGTATCCAACGAATAAGGTATTGACACATGGCGGCAGCGTGGAAAATTTCCTACGCTGGTAGCTCACCTCCCGTTTTCTCATATATATATATATATATATATATATATATATATATATATATATATAGACACACTGAGAAAAAATTCCGTAGGATCCCTTTCGTCCTTCTTCAACTATCATATCCTAAAACATATAATACATTATACTAATTTCTAAAACAGTTACCATTGGTTGCAAGAATGCCAATTTGTGACATTTGTTTTAGTTAGATTATTATTATTATTATCATCATCATCAACTATTTAATCCTAAAACATGTAACACATTATACTAATAATTTCTAAGACAGTTATCTTTGGTTGCAGGAATGTCAACTTGTAGCAATTGTTTTAGTTAGATTATTATTATTATTAGTATTAGTATTAGTAGTGTTGGTGGTGTTGGTATTACTGCTACTAGTATGGAAATTTATCTACTATTAAACTTGTGTTCTTGGCTTTCCCCTGTTACACATTATTTTCTCCATAGCAGCTGATTATTATGCAATTTTTTTAAACCCACAACTACACAGTCATATCCCTTGAATTTGAATTTCAGTGCATCACGTTTTTAAACAAACTGGTCGAAATTAAAAGCATTAAAATCCATTTTTTACTTTTCCATACACACACAGAAAAAAATTTAAGTTTGACTTTAATTACAGCAAAAACACCCTTGTTAATTTGTCATTTTAGACCCAAAACTATCTTTCGAATTCTATATTGGACCAACAAAACTTTTAGTTCTATACTAGACCCACAAAATCTTACATTTGTAAGGCTAAATTTTCATAACGCGCTGTACTTAGTGGGTCCCACGTCTTAAATCTATAATAAAGATTTGGAATCTAATATGATAAAATCCTAAACAGAATGGTGACACCGCATAATGTTTTAGAACTAGAAATAATGAAATTGTGGTACTTTTTGGTTCGTTTAATACATGTTTTTGTGAGTTTTATGAGACCGGAGTCAGCTAGAATAGTATTTCTGTCAACAAATCTAAAGATTTCTGAGATTCCATTAGCCACGAAAAATGTGTTAATTGATTTGGTTAGTAATGAGGTAATTTGGATTTAGAGAACGATGAGAAGGATATAACAGATATATTTGAAGCCTAAGGAATTTATATAAGAACATTAGAAGAATTCTGTTCACGGTGAAAGTTGGTTTCTTCATTGCGGTATTCATTACAACTTTAGTCGTTACAATGAAAACAAAAAAAGATAGCATTTTTATAAGACTCTTACACAATGAAAACAAAAATTACAACTCTCGTCAAAACAAACACAACGGTCGTTTATCACCCGCCGTTTGCGTGAGATCTTCGCCTGTGCCGGGGTTTATCCGTGGACCGCCTACGAATCGGATCCGGTTGTCGAAAAATTGATAGAGCTCCTACTTCACCAAGGAAGTATTTGCTTGAAGCGCTGAAATCGACCAAGCGAAATCAGGGGCTCTTCTCGAGATTAAGACCAAGCCTAATCTCAAGGAACGGACGGAAACGAGCTTCAGATCCTTCGAAAGACTCCTTCTTTATGTCGAAGTTCGCCATGATCTGATTTGCCTTCGCTGGAATTCATGCTCCCTGACTCCTCAATCCAGCAACACCTCCTCGTCTTGATAATAATTCGCCCCCATTGAAAGGAGGTCCTAGGCATGTATTTATAGGGCTCCTGATGCGGGTATTTGGATGAGAATGAGTGATTTGGCCTTATCTTCAGTCAATAACGGCCTAATCACGTTGGTTTATGATATATAGGCAGTTAGGAACTCCTGGAACAGATAAATCCTGTGAAAACCGTGTAAAACTGTTGAAAACGTGTTTTCGGGTAAAAACTACACGAGACGGCTCGTGACTGACCCGCGAGGGGCGCGGGTCGGCCACGTCGCGCGGACGCGGGTCAGTTAAGGCCATTCCGCGTTGGCGTGGGTTCCGAGGCTTGTCGCTTTCTTTTGGTTTTCCGACTTCCTCGGACATGTACTTTTCGCCGTTTCGTGTATTTGATCGTCTCTTTGAATTGCACACGACGTTAACTTGCTTTATGCGCTCGCTAGCTTCTTTGCGGCACTTGGAACCGACCAACGTGCGTGATGGGTTGACGCACGCGTGTTAACCGACGCGTGCGAACTAAATGACGTGCGCGAGCTGACTGACGCGCGGGAACTAATTGACGTGCGCGCGCGTTGACTGACGCGCGCGAGCTGATTGACGTGTGCGCGCGTTGACTGACGAGCGCGTGCTAATTGACGCACACGTGTTGACCGACGCATGCGAGCTGATTGACGTGTGCGCGTGTTTACTGATGGGCGCGAGTTGATTGAGGCACACGTGTTGACCGACGCATGCGAACTGATTTACGCACTCGTGTGGTCACTTGGGGGTGGCCGGTGAGCGCACGAGACATAGTTGGTTCACCATTCCGGTTCATGCATTTCTCGGTGTCAGATAATCCTCTTAGATTCGGATAATGATGTTCGTCATCTTCTCTCCGTATCGAGCTGTGTGCGGACACCTATAGGCATTTTTAGACGCCTACAGATACCCCCTCCAAAGTATTTCAGACTTATTCTTTTATAGAGGAGTCTGGAATGTTTTGGATAAGACAGGCCTTGTTGTCAATCTCTTCAGTATTTGTTGAGGAGATCGCGTAGAAGGACCTATGGATTGTTTCAATTCTTGAATTCTTCAGCCTTTTGTCTATTCAGTATTTTGTCGAATAGATGAAGTTCTTCTGGCGCTGCGTTTATCGTCTGACCGTTGTTGAAGTCTTGAAATGAAGTTAGTGTGTAAGTCTCTGAACTAAGCTCATGTTATTGAGTTGACTTTGAACTGACCATCTTCATCAGAAATTCATATCTGAATTTTGGAGTCGATCGGAGGTCATGCGTTGACCGGCGTTGACTTCCATCGCAAACGCATTGACAGGCGTTGACTTTCATTGCAAGCGTTAACCTTGGGTTTACACAGTTTAAGCTCTTAAGGTGTTGGAGCATGGCGGTCCCAATTGTTAGGGCTGCAGGACCTACTGTTAAAGTTGATTCGTCTGCAGATATGGATCTTATCCAGAAGTTACTGGATGTTCAAGTCACGAGACCAACTAATGAAGCTGGTGCGTCAATGACTCTTACATTTATAGGATTTTTGGCAAACCCTCAGCCATCAATAGGTTTGATGAGCCTTTACCGACTACCGTTTGAGTCGGGCTAGCATGCGGATTGTTCAAATCCGTTCCACATGTGACGTTATACTAAGAGAGTTAACGCTCTTAGTGCTACGATATTGAATACGTAGACTTCGTCTTTCTCACGGGAATAGACTACTCGGCCGCATGTATCAGATGAAGACTCAGGATTTTTGGTAAATCATCAGCCATCAACGGATTTGATATGCCTTTACCGATTACCGTTTGAATCGGGCTTGCGTGCGGATTGTTTAAATCCATTCCGCATGTGACGTTGTGCTAAAAGAGTTAACTCTTTTAGTGCTATGATATTGAATACGTAGACTTCATCTTTCTTACGGGAATAGACTACCCGGCAACGCGTGTTAGGCGCTGACTCATCCCTTCTTAGGATTTCGGATAAAAGTTCCCAGACTGGTATTCTGGTGTCTTCTTTAATCGGTGAAAGACTAAACCAGCAACGTGTGTTAGGCGTAGGCTTATCTCTATTTAGGAGTCAAGATAAAGTTCCCCGCGCGTATAAGGCGTGGATTTTAGCGTTACGAATAACAACATGTCACAATGTTGAATATGTGGGCTCTTGTCCTTTTTACGACAAAAGACTAGCCAGCAACGCGTGTTAGGCGCTGACTTATCCCTGCTTAGGTTTCGGGATAAAATTCCTTGGATTTGAATTCTGGTGTTTTCTTCAATCGGTGAAAGACTAAACCGGTAACGTGTGTTAGGCGTTGACTTATCCCTACTTAGGATTCGGGATAAAATTCCCCATGCGTGTAAGGCACGGATCATGGTGTTATTAATAACAACCTACCACAATATTGAATATGTAGGCTTTTGTTATTTTTACGGTCAAGAACTAATCGGCAACGCGTGTTAGGCATTGGCTTATCCCTACTTTAGGCTTCGGGATAAAATTCCCCGCTTGTGTAAGACACGGATTATGATGTTATTAATAACAACCTGCCATAATATTGAATATGTGGGCTTTTGTTCTTTTTACGGTCAAGAACTAACCGACAACGCGTGGTAGGCGTTGACTTATCCCTACTTAGGATTCGGGATAAAACTCCCCGTACGTGTGAAGAATTACGGTTTTGGCCCTAACTGTAAGAAGGTTTGACCAAGTGGGAATTTGAGGTGACCCTAACTGTAAGAAGGTTTGATCACTCGATTTAAAAATGGACCTCTCGTTCATGGAAGGAATCGAGAGGGGATTTTGGTTTTGGTCCTAACTGTAGAAAGGTTTGACCAATTGAGAGATTTGAGAAGACCCTAACTGTAGAAAAGTTTAATCGCTTGATTTTTGGACCTCTCGTTCATAGAAAGAATCGAGAGGGGATTTTAGTTTTGGTCCTAATTGTAGGAAGGTTTGACCAAGTAGGAGATTTGAGACGACCCTAATTGTAGGAAAATTTAATCGCTCGATTTGTGGACCTCTTGTTCATGGAAAGAATCGAGAGGGAATTTTAGTTTTGATCCTAACTGTAGGAAGGTTTGACCATTCAATTTGTGGACCTCTCGTTCATGGAAGGAATCAAGAGGAGATTTTAGCTTTAGCCCTAACTATAAGAAGGTTTGACCAAGTGAACAGTGAGAGTGAGAGTACAAATTACAGTGGGAGTGTTGATTCGTACAAAGCACTCAAAGGAGGTTCCTAGTGTTAAGTGACAAATACTTAACACGGAAGGGTTTGACAAATGTCAAAAATCCATACTCTAATAATAGGAGTATTGAGTGCACGGACATAGTGGGAGTTTGAGTGGGTGTTTCTTATTCATCACCTTCTTGTGGTGACCGGGTTATCCCTAAGAATACACTACATAGAGCTCTTTCGGAAACTTCCCGTTACATGAATCATCCACCCCCAGCTTCCTTTGCGAAACTGGGTTTATCATTACATTCAGTTGCATGATCGAGTTATCCTTAAGAATATTATGTGTAATACTCTCTAGGAACTTCCCGTCAAAGAGAAACAGTTTAACCTCTTATACTCATCGGAGGATTGAGAAGCAGTTTATACTTGTATACTTTTCGGAGTGTCGGAAGGACCAGTTTATACTCTTATACTTGTCGGAGTCTTGCCATTCTTATTTGGCTCATCCCAGCATGATGACGCCGGCTTCAACCAAGGTTTGGATGCTATTCTTAAGAGCGAGACAAGCCTTGGTGGGATGAAGGGTCCTCCTATGGTACGCACAGTACTTCGGATCCGTAGTATTGTCAGCTTCCTCCTGATTTGCGATAGGGGGTAGCTTGATTTTGTTGTTTTCAAGGAGGGACTCGAAAATGGCCGGAATGTCTTCATCCTTGAAAGAGTATTCTTTTTGGAGTCTCTGACCCGAATTCTTTTGGTTTCTTTGGGATTGCTGTTATGACGTCTGATTAGCATCAACAGCAGCTACAGGGGCCTTCCCTTTAACACGGGAGACGAAGCTTGAGTTCAGAGGGTTAGCCGTCGGTTGGCTTCTCTCGACTTTCTTTCTTCTGAGGAAGCGTTCGGCCCGTTCTCCATGCATCTTTAACTCTTTCTAGGTGTTGGATGGTGCGACTCCTATAACTTCCAACACCTCCAAAGAGAGGTTATTGTGATAGGTTTAGAGGATGAAGTCCTTTGTGTTCGGATCTCGACGGTTCATCGCTTTATTCTAGAAGCGCTTGACGAATTCTTCGACCGTCTCATCATCTTCCTGTTTCTCATCGAAGAGGGTCCTGATTGACACATCGGCGTCATCATCAAAGAAGTGAGTGAGGAACAGGTTCTCCAGGTCATCCCAGCTATTGATGCTTGCAGGCTTGAGATGGCAATACCAATCGAAGGCGGGCCCGTGAAGGGTGCTAACGAATGACCAAACCATCAAGGCTTTATTGCTGGAGATCATGTCCAAGTGGGACTTGAAGTAGATCAAATGTTGAGTGGGCAAGCCCTTCCCGTCGAACGGCGTGAAGTTGATCAGGTTGAACTTCGTCGGGTACGGGATCGACTCCCACTCTCTCGGGTAGGGACACGAATGCCGGTCTTCATCTCCTCCTGAGTAGACATCAGAGCGTTGATTTTTCTCTGGAGGTCTTTCATCTTTTCATCCTAGCCTATATCATGCTTTGGATGACTTCCAAGAGGAAAAACATGGCCACCCCCGGCATTGTCATCTTCGGTGAGACCACCCCCAGCGTCGTTATTTTTAGTGGGGCCACCCTCAGCGTTCTGGTCAACGGGAGGGTTATCAGCATAAAGGTGTTCATCCACATCTGAATCGCTACCTGCTTGGTTAGCAGTGTTACGACGGCTGGATTCACCTAGCTGATTCGACATAGCTCAAATTTGTTGGTCGTGCATTTGTCTCATCTCCTGCATAGCCATTTCTATTTCGATTTTGAATTCTTCTTTCTGTTTAGCTAAAGCATCCTCAACCATTTTGGCTACTTCCTTGGTGTTAATCATAAACACACAGCGGGATTGTCCTAGACTGGATATTGTATTGTCAGAAGTGACTGCAGAGTTGGCATCTGATGCTTCATCATCTGAGGATAGTCCCCTATTCATCCTCAAATAGTCCCTACGTCTAGTAATCCCTACGCGTAGCCGAGTCAGATGATGTGATACGAGTGGGTTAGAGCTAGAAGGTCGAGCCGACTTTTCCTTATCAGCCATGTTAATTGTGACTTCTGGAAGTTTGTCACCTTGAGCTGCTAATCGTTTCTTACAAAGACACTTTGGTTTGGACTTAGCCTTTCCGTTAGAGATTCTCTCGAATACCGAGACCCTCTGTGGAGCGGTCTTGGAGCAGCTACACGCTGATAACACTGCCCTGATAATTTTGGTACATGGACAGTGAGAGCCCGCTTCCCGGGTATTTCTCTTTTAAGATTTGTTCATACCCCCAGCCTGATAGTACAACTTATTAGCATGACCGCCGGAGCAACCTATCATGTGCTGGCATAATTTCCCAGATATAACATCATCATCATTAAACGAGTACGTTTCTTTCTGGGGACATAACGCTTTGTCAGCGTTTGCAAGAGTCACACATTTGGAGCCATGCTTTCGTGAGCATGGGACCTCAACGGGCTCTTGGACAATGACTCGTAGTCCAAAGCGGCCAGTTATGGGAGTTTCCACTTTACGAGAAAGCTTAAACTTCTTGTAAGGGTGAGTGCGACCCCCAACTCAATGAGTTGCTCGGGGTTCAGTCACCGGACCCAAGCGCTCTTTGACCGGAGATTCACCTCGATCCTTGTGCAAAGGACCCTGACGATCCGTCACTGCTTTCTTGCCTCTGGATAAATCCATATTGCCGTGGGATTTGATCAGAGGTGCAAAATATCTTCTGTCTTGGCCCTGGTGTGGGTCAGGATTTGGTGACCCGCGGTTTGGAGGGTCGGATTGAAGTGACCAACGACTTGGAGGGTCAGACTGAAGTGACCCGCAGCTTGGAGGGTCAGATTGATGTGACCCGTAGCTGGGAGGGTCAGATTGAAGTGACCCATGTTTTTTGATCTTTTCGGCTGCTGTCTTGGACTTTGGCCTCCAAGTTTGATGCAGTCTTGGTTGTTTCTTGGCTATGTCCTTCCTCTGCATCTTTTGTGCCTTTTGCGCAAGAATTTGTGCTTGCGCACACAGTGCATGGCGTTTCTGGATGCGCTCCTCAAGAGTTGAACGACTCCTTTTGACTTGGATCCATTCACTTGTTGATGATTTGGGGGAGGGGGCAATTGCTCGCTGTTGGGGTATTTGACGTTCTTTGAATTTCAGATCCGCTTCATAACGGATCTCGTCTACAGACTTCAAAGCCTTGGCGAATTGGCGCCCGATGTGTTGGCGCTGCCTTTGGCGAGCTCTCTTTGTTAAAGTGGACGCACCACCAGCGATTATCTCCTTAGTTGAGGAGTCCAGATCTGCAGATCCGGCCTCGTTAGAGGTCGGTGGGGCGTTGCAAGGCGCAGCTACCATAGTAACGTGGGCGTTGATCTTCCTACACTTGCGATAGGCGGAGAATCTGGAGGAGGATGACAGATATTCCTCGTATTTCCGTTGATTAAACTCGTATTCGACCACTTCTTCAACCGGGATGCAGATCCGAGGTTGCAACACATCAGCCTTTGAAGAAAGGCTATAGGCTCCTACTGTGGTCGCTAGTTTGTTCGCAGTGAAAGTTGCTTTCTTCATTGCGGTATTCATTACAACTTCAGTCATTACAATGAAAACAAAAAAAGATAGTCTTTTTATAAGACTCTTACACAATGAAAACAAAAATTACAACTCTCGTCAAAACAAACATAACGGGCGTTTATCACCCGCTGTTTGCGTGAGATCTTCGCATGCACCGGGGTTTATCCGTGGACTGCCTACGGATCAGATCTGGTTGTCGAAAAATTGATAGAGCTCCTACTTCACCAAGGAAGTATTCGCTTGAAGCGCTAAAATCGACCAAGCGAAATCAGGGGCTCTTCTCAAGATTAAGACCAAGCCTAATCTCAAGAAACGGACGGAAACGAGCTTCAGATCCTTCGAAAGACTCATTCTTTATGTCGAAGTTTGCTAGGATCTGATTTGCCTTCGCTGGAATTCGTGCTCCCTGACTCCTCAATCCAGCAGCACCTCCTCGTCTTGATAATAATTCGCCCCCATTGAAAGGAGGCCATAGGCCTGTATTTATAGGGCTCTGGATGCGGGTATTTGGATGAGAATGAGTGATTTGACCTTATCTTCAGTCAATAACGGCCTAACCACGTTGGTAGATGATATCTAGGCAGTTAGGTACCCCTAAAATAGATAAATCCTGTGAATACCACGTAAAACCGTCAAAAACATGTTTTCAGGTAAAAGCTGCGCGAGACGGCTCGTGACTGATGGACGTGGGACGGCCAAGGCTGACCCGTGCGGCTACAGGTCGGCCAAATCCGACACGTGCTGGCGCGGGTTGGTTGCGGCCGACCCGCGCTGGCCAGGGTGTAAAGCCCCGTAATTTTGAATATTGTGAGATATAATAATAAACATATTATATTATGATAAATAATGTTTATTGATATTTGAGTATGCTAGGAATTGATTTGAGATCAATTCGATACATATATATCAATATATGAGAAAAATCTGGAAAAAATAACCAGTTAAGAGTTTATAGATTTTACATAATGATACACTTAGAATCTGGGAAAACTCAAAATACCAAAGTTGTAGGTCTTTTAAATAGATTTCCAATAAATCTTAGATCACCTCATTCTAAGATCGGACGTGAAAGTTATGGCCAAAATACCGAAGGTTATTTTCCTAGTCAGATTAGGATTCCTGGTTCGGGTCAAACGAGTTTATTTCGGGTTTGTATATATATAAACATGTGTTTTCATGAAAATTAATATTCTTACATCAGAGTGTCAAATCCTAGTATCCCCTCTTCCTCTCTCTGAATCCCTAGCCCTAAAGTTGAGAATTTTGAGAGCTTTGTGAAGCAAATATCGACACGAGGGCGAGATCATCAACATGTAGCAAGGGGAAAACGGCTTGGTTGCACTTCTTTTTGATTGCTGGTTATTTCAGAGGCTTAGAATGATGTCTAAAGTAAGATTATCTTCATCCAAACCCTTCCCCATAGTTAAATAACTAGTTAGATGTTTAATATGATGTTGAATATGTGTTTTCATGCTTAAATCTTAACATGATGTGATAAAAGTTAAATTTTTAATGTTAAAACATAAACCAATGCTAGATTAGTAATTTTTTTCTTTTTTTATGATAGTATCATGATCATGATCATTAGGGTTTTTCATAATTTTATTTATATATGAGAAATTTAAGAGATGTACTAAATAAATATTTTCTGCAGATAACTGCAGCAATTGTATTATGTTTAACTGAGATTTCAAAATAGAAAATAAACTCCAAATTTAACCAAACAGTGCCAAATGAAAGATATATGTATCTAGTTTCTAAAACAGAAGACTAATCTTAAAAATCATTTGTATATAGAAACATATGATCTTTTTACTAACAACATGTCTTGTAGAAAAACAGCTGCACATATATAATGTTTAACTAGAAATTTGGGTAACAAATAAACTCAAAACTAAACCAAACATATGTCATTTGAAAGATGTGTGAATCTTGTTTTCAAAACAGAAAACCATTTGTAAAAATAGTTTTTCTAGAGAAAGATATACTTATTTTACTAACAGATGTCACGTCTATTTTTTCTGCTTGTTTTGTGGAGCTATGTTGCGCCGTTTTGAGGTGCGTTCGCGGAGTTTTGAGCCGCTTGATGTTATACGTATAGTCATGAATATGTTATGTTATACATTTAAGAATCCCAAGGGGATTATGATGAATTTTTATTTGATCATATTTGAATTAGATATAGTTAACATACATGTTGGATGTCGTTGATGAGCACAGCTTAGTACTATATGGGATAGTGCATCGACACACCAGATATACACGGTTTATACATGAGGTAACTGTCATTGATGAGCATAGCTCAGTATTATATGGGATAGTGCATAGACATTCCAGAGGTACAAAGATTTATATGAGGTGGATATCGTTGATGAGCTCAGTTCAGTACTACATGAGGTAGTGCGTCGATATTCCAAATGTACATGCCATTGAGTCGGATTTTAGGAGGCTTGATCTAGCTGTCTATCCCACACTAGGGTGCGATGAGACTCATGAGCCGTATTTTTAGGATGTTTTATTGGTAGTCCGTCTCGCACTTATGTTATGCACTGAGATCGCGATGAGACTAATGAGTCGTGTACACAGTTCAGGATACCTATAAGGTAGTCCGTCGTACTGAGACAATTACTTGATAGCCTAAGTATGACAGATATTGATTATAAATACGACCTATCAGTGAACTATATAACTGAGATACGTTACTTTTGAAAGTATATAAAATTATGTGCTGGTATTTTATTCTATCTTTCCAGTGATTGTGGAAGATATTATAAATACGATGTGTTGATATCTTGTTTTTTTTACTGTCTTTTTTTTACTTCTTAGTTTGGATCAATGATTAAAGATTCACAGTTTGAGACTTATGGTATATACATGAGAGTTTCCTTGTTTGGATTATTTCGCTCGACGTATCAGTCTCGTGTTATGGATTTCTAATTGTTGGTTTCATTAGATTGTCTTTTCTTAGTTCGGTATTAATGTTTAGATATCTATAATTTGAGACTTATGGCATAAACATGAGGGTTTCCTTGTTTGGATTATTTCGTTCGACGTACTACGTCTCGTATTGTAAGTTTCTAAATGTTAATCCTACTTAGATACGTAGAAAATGAATTTAGGTAGAGTATGCTTAATAGATAGAGCCTTCACTCCACCTAGAAGCCCTTTCCCTGGGGGCAGATGGAGGTAATCTTGCTGTAGCGCTCTGACGCTCTTGTTGTTATTTCTTTTTCTTTTAAAAATACCCTTTCAGGTAGCTCAGAGTTCCGGAGAGCCGCAGGATGACGGAGTTCTTGCATAGTCGCCGTCCCGAGAGATTTATTAGAGGCTCCATTGTAGTTTTAAATTTTTTTCAGACTTAGAGTTTATTTCCATTTTGTAAAGGCAATGTGCCTTAGTTTGACTTTCTGTTTTGATTCATGTTGAGACATCGTATGTTATTTCAGACTCCAGATGTATTTCAGTTTATTTTCAGTTGAGACACGACCTTTATTTATAAGATATCATCTTCTTTATCATGTCTATTATTGTCGTTCTACTTCTTTGCCTGTTTTGTACCTACGCTTTTATTTGATCCCACTAGAGGATATTACTGTGATTGGTAAAACTTATTGTTGCATAGTATGGGTGCATGGTAGGTTTGACATCTCTGGGTTCACCTTGGACTGCAGCCATGTGTGAAAACAGAGGTGTCATAGTTGGTATCAGAGCTCTAGTTCTAGTATCCTTAGGATCATCCTGTGTCGAGTCGTGGAGCTAGTATAGAGTTTCTTAGGATTAATGTATAGAGTCTGCTAGGAATTTCTAGAATCAGTGAGGACGATATATACATATATCTCGAAAATTACAAATTTTTTTATGACTATCATACTTTGATTGAAAAGTATTTGCATGAATGATAAGTGATACGATTTTCTTATTGTTATGTGTTATATCTTTTGCCTGAGGTCTCAATACTGTATCTCATATTCTGAATGTATAGATGGCCGGACGAGGACGTGGACGGAGAGGATCCCGTACTCAGGGAGAGGGACAGATTGAACCAGAACCCGAGCCGCAGCAGGCTCCACCCGAGCCGCATCAGGTTCCCCAGTATTTGATAGACCTCATTACAACGAGGCTAGCAGCGCTTGAGGAGCAAGTGGAAAATCACATGCCGCCAGCTACACCACCACCTATGGTCCCACCGCCAGTTATTCCAGCCATCCCCATCCCAGAGGAGTCCCCAAAGACCACACCAGGACTCACCCCACCATCAGTTGCAGCCGCAAAGCAGGAGGCTTGGCTCTGTTTAGTGGAGCACTACCAGAAGATAAGGGCGCCAGAGTTTTAGGGATCATCAGATTCGCTTGTGGCCCACAAGTGGAAGGAGGACGTGAGTAACATTCTGGATTTACTTAATGTCGACTTAGTGCAGAAGCAGAGACTGGCAGCTTTTAGCCTGAAGGGTGATGTAGGAGGATGGTACAGGCTTTAGTTCACTCCGGATCATCGGGTGGCCCTCACTTGGGAGGATTTCGTGTATTTCTTCGACGAGCAGTACATCTCTTCCGCGGTACGGGCCGAAAAAGAGCTAGAGTTGTCTAAGCTAGAGCAGGGAGATATGTCTATGGCTGATTATGAGAGCCGATTTATGAGTCTTCTACGTTTCACGGGCATGTGGCAGTCAGGAGAGCGCTAGGCGCAGATGTTTCTTATGGGACTTCGCCCAAGTCTTCACCGTTACCTAGTTTCCAGAAGATTTCACTCAGTCCGAGAGGTCGCAGATGTAGTTATATCGTAGGAGACAGAGACTGCGATGTTCTAGAAGAACAAGGTGGGCAACAACAAGTCTGGATAGCAGAATGACAAGGGCAAGGGCAAGAGACCTTTTGCCGGACTAGGAGGACCCCAACAGCAGGGTAAGGACTTTCATCACCATCAGCAAGGCAAGTTCAAGAAGGGGCACAATATGACTCGAGAGCACTACCACAGCGTAAGATTCAGGATGCATGCTATAACTACAACAAGATCGGGCATAAGGCCAAGGACTGTCACAGTGCGCCAGCAGGAGGCCAGTAGGGCAGAGGCCAGGGCCAGCAGCAGAATCGAGGACACGGTCAGTAGCAGAACCGTGGTCAGGGTTAGCATCAGCAGGGCCGCGGTTACGGTCAGCAGCCGCAGCAGAGGATTGAGGTACCGCCAGCTATTCCTAGGATTGAGGGGCCAGTAGGCCAGATTCACGCGATTTAGGAGATTCCCGAGGGACAGATAGTCCCGTATATTCCACCATTGACAGTTCAGCAGTCGCCAGCCACTGGCAGAGTCTATGTAGTTGTACCGCATGATCACGGTGCGAGCGGAGCTATAGTAGAAGGTACTTTCTTAGTAAACTCTTTCCAGCTTGGATCTTGTTCGATTCTGGAGCTTCCCATTCTTTTATATCTCATGCCTTCATGGATAGGCTCCAGTTAGTCGCACATCCTTTAGATGTTCCGTTGTCCGTCTCTACTCCCTTAGGAGAGGTATCACTATTAGAGAACGTCTGTATGAGATGGGTCATCAGCTTAGATGAGTCCGAGTTTATCATAGATTTGATCGTCTTGCGGATGTCGGATTTCGACGTCATTCTCAGTATGGATTGGTTATCATCCTACCATGTTAGCATTGACTGTTTTACGAAAACAGTCAGTTTGCGAGCGTTCGATGGGTCTGAGTTGATCGTAGCGACCTCACAGGGCAACCAGTTTGCGGAGTCATTTCTAGCCTATATCGAGGAGGTGATGCTGAGAGATCGGAGTGCTGATTTGTGCGAGACTAGGGTTGTCTCAGACTTTCAGGATGTCTTTCGGGACATACCGGGGCTACCTCCTGTGAGAGAGGTTGAGTTCTGCATCGAGTTGCAGCCAGGCACAGCACTGATATCTCGAGCTACCTATCGTATGGCAGTGTAGGCGTCTAAAAATACCTATAGGTATCCACACACAGCTCGAGACAGAGAGAAGGTGATAAACGCTATTATCTAAGTCTAAGAGGATTATCCGATGCCGGTGAACACATGAAGCGAAACGGCGAACCGAATAGCCTATGCACTCACCGGCCACCTCCAAGTGACCCGTGTACTCACCAGCCACTAAATCGGTGAACCAAGTAGCCTGCATGCTCATCGGCCACCTCCAAGTGGCCTGTGTACTCACCAGCCATCAAATCGGTAAACCAAGTGGCTCGTACGCTCATCGGCCACCAAAATAGCATACAGATTAACGAAATGACGAAATACGCGTAACGACGGAACGAACCAAACTCTAGAAAACCACGAAAGCCTCTGGCGACCGGGACGCGTCGAAATGATCCGGTAAGACCAGTGGTTCGGCCATGGGCCAAACCACCATTTGGTGGTTTGGCCCAGGCCGAGCTACCATTTGGTGGTTTGGCCAAGGCCGAGCCACCATTTGGTGGTTTGCCAAGGCCGAGCCACTTCGGTGAATTGGCCAGAATCGGTTTTTTTGGTTCTTTTATGGATTCTTTCGGGTTTTGGGTGTTCTAACTGATCTGATACAGTGGTTATGTAGTTGTTAACTAAAGATAGAGGGGATCCCTCGTTTTGATCTGAAAAAAACCATCAACCAAGTTTATAAATAAGAGCTCATTGTTCATTTTTGGAGGGAGGAGATCAATAGGACGAAGTGCTGTCGAATTAGAGAGTGGAGCCACGAATTTACAGCAAGGGTTAGCAGATATTGGCGATCTCCTACGCATAAAGATTAGAGTTTGAGATATTTGAGACCCGTCCCCAATTCCTCCGGATTTAAGCTTGATCTTAAATCCCGAGAAGAGCCGTGATTTTGCTTAGTCAAAATCACCGTTACTGCAATTACTTCCTTTGTGAAGTGAGAGCATTGATTATCCAACTTTTGCTAACCGGATCTGATCCGTGACGGTCCATGGATATTAACGTCCCCAGCACAGGCAAAGAACCCACACAAGCAGCGGGTGATAAACGTCCGTTGCGCTGTTTGACAAGAGTTGTAATCTTTATTTTCATTGTGTAAAGAAGATCTTATTAAAAGATTAACTTTTCTTTTCGTTTGAGTTTATTGTAATGACCAAAGTTGTAATAGATTCGATGATAATAAAAACATCAACTTTTGACCCAAACAAGCTGGTGACCACAGTGGGAGCCAACAGTTTCGCTGTCGAAGCTGTCGTGCCGCAACCGCGGATCCGATTTCGGTTTACGAAGAGGTCGAGTACGAGTTCGACCAATTGAAATTTGAGGAGTATCTGTCTTCCTCCTCCTCCAGATCCTCCGCCCCTCGCAAGAGCAGGAAGATCAAGGCTCCCGTTGCCGCTGTAACCCCGCCTTGCAATGCCCCTCCGGCCTCCAACGAGACCGGATCTACAGATTGATGTCCTATAAACATGTACCAAAAAGGTTACAAGTGCACAACCGTGTCAAGTTATAGTATAAAGATATTGATCCCACGAGGAAGGTATTTTGTAGGAGAAAATATAAAATCGGTTCTTATGTTGTGTGCATGACAAATAGGAGTGATGAGTGAATGTGATTGTGAAGAGATTAAGATAGTGAAAATGGTGTGTAAATAGGTGCAAAGTGTAAGTGAGAGTGGATTTGAAAAAGAATGAGTATGATCAATAAGGTGAGAAGAATAAAACCAAGAAACAAATAAAAAATCAAGAATGAAGAACAAAATTCTCGAATAAAAAAATGTAAGAAATTAAAGATGGTGGAGTCAATTATAGATATGGGTAATCTAAAATTGAACCCACTTCTTAGAAAAGGGTGATTCCCTAGAGGATTCTAGCCTAAAAGCGAATCAAACAAAATAAAAATAAACAAAAAGAAAAACTAAATCCAAGAGGGTTTTAATCACAAGGTGAATAGTGTAAGAAATCAAAATCTAACTACAAAATAAATTGTAAAATCTAAACTAAAATAAAATTACAAGAATTAAATGTAAGAAAATAAATCTACTCTATAAGCATGAAATAAATCTAAGGCAAGAGGGTTCTAGCGTCTTGGCTATTTAACAAGAAAATAAAATCTAACTACAAGCATAGGAATAAATCTAAACTAATAAGCAATAAAAGAGAAAAAGAAAATAAATGCAAACCTTCAAATAATTCTCCATCTTCATCTTCATCTTAATCATCCAACAAAGAGAAGAAGAGAAAAATTTAAAGTGGTGAAAAATTATTGTTATTAATTGTAACAAAAAGTTATAATTTTGAAAGGCCTTCTCAATTAAGAGTAGCCCTCCTCTCCAAAAAGGAGTTGTAAAATTTTTCACACCCTTAACCCCTCACTCTCTACCCCTATTTATAGTAATCATCAATAAATATGAGCCATTGGACTTGTCTTGAGCCCCAAGCAAAGTAATCTCCACCTTTGAATTTGCTTTTTGTTCTTCTCTAGCCCAATATAGGAGGCCCATATGATTTATTTGATTTTCAGAAAATGGAAGTCCAAGCAAGTTCGGCCCAATCATCTGTAGCAAAGAGTCCGGTCCAATTTGATTTTGAAAATCTACAGCATAGAAGATTTCAAAACCAAGCCAAGTCCGATGAAAAAGAATTAAAGCTGTAGCCTAAGTCCCCATTCATTTGATTAAAATCAAAATCTGCAGCCCATGTCCAGTCCAATTCATTTTTGGGCCTTCAAGCTTCAAATATATGAAAATCCAACTAAAACCGGCCCATTCATGCTTCAATGAAGAAAATTCTGCAGCAAAAGAGGTCCGGCCCAAGCCTTGAGAGCTTATGGGTGTAGGGATTTGTTGATGGGCTTTGGGCCTTGAGCTTGTGCTGGCTTCTTTTGGAAATTTTGGGATATTTGGGCTTTTGACCCTTTAAAATTCAAATATTTCATTTGACTTCTTGAATTTCTCTTATTTTTTCATTTACTCAAGGGCTTTTGTTGAGAGATGAGATTTTTGGGATTTATTCTTCATTAACCTCTAATTAAAGATAAAAGCAATTATTAGTGGTATATTTATTCATATAAAATAAATAATGAGGGTATATAATTGTAATAAAATGTGATTATCAAATACCCCCACACCTAAACTTTTGCTAGTCCTCGAGCAAAGAAAATAAAAAGAAAATTCTAACTCACTTTCGTAGGAATCGCGGTTGTATTTAGCGCATACAACAAGCCTTTAAACCCCTAGGTTACCCTAGTGGACGAGTTGTAGTCTCGTGAGGGTTTGCAGTGAATATACCCATAAAATTCGGTCAACTTGCCAAATTAAAGGAGTCAGTAAATAACTAAATTCACTTGATAACTTTTAGATAATCTAATTGGAGCCAGTTATCACTCAAGAAAATATTTTTTTATATATAACTCTAAGATATATTTTCAAGAAAATCTTCTCATTGTAGTAATACAAAACCAAGCCAAACTTAGAAATTTAATTTAAAAGTTTTGAAAAGAACATGCTAACTCTTTGTTTTAAATAATTTTCAAGTTGCTTGATTTAAAATATTTTCCATGACCATATATACAATTATAAAACATTTATTAGTTTTTTTTAATTTTTTTAACTCTTTCTTTCTTGGTGATTTTTTTCTACTTTAACGGGCTTTCTAAGTGACCATTTAACGAGTTTTGGGCCAATGGATCCCAAACCAAATGGGCTTAAGTCATTAAGTATGGAATACTCCTTGGGCTTAATTACTCGGTCAGCTTAGGCTTTATAAGATAGAATCACCTCGAATTCAAGAGTTTTTTTTTT